>CABFVX010001451.1:20707-57470 GCA_902151425.1 Timema shepardi | reverse complement strand
CCCCCCCCCCCCCCAATGCTTCCAATCAAGATTTTAAGTTCAACCTCTCTATCGCCATCAATCCAGTCAATTATTAGCTTGATTTCTTAGATGACGACACCATTAATGTGGGCAGTAACACATATTGAGAAACAAATTAGAATAGACACCAAAATGGAGCAAAAACACAGTACACACTCTCTCTAGAAACAAACAATTTAGAATGATGATCTATGACGTCAACACGCAGTGAATTAACGCTCACTTCATCGCGAAGAGAAGTATAGGCGAGAGAATAGTGTTAGTGAACTCTTGAAGGAGGTTAGGTTAAGGGTGGGAGGGTAGAAGTTCTCAAAGAGCGAAAGGCCGTCCTAGGACAAATGACCCCCGTGTAGCAACATGATGAATTACTTTATTATGCTCGCACTGGAGCTCACAATGGAGTCCCCAAGATGGCCGCCAAGCGCATACTCGCGAGAGAGAGACAGAACTGACGTGGCTGGAGACAGTTGAACAAAACACTTTGGTTTTGTCGCTATCCGGAAACAGAAAGGACACAACAGGGCGCTTCCAAAGATGAACAAGTTTAAGACTATTTAATTAAGTTACTTTCAAAATAAGGTTTGTAGAGTATGTCATTGTAATCTATAAACTTTCTCATAGTTTATTTTAAATAGATATTAAGTATTTTGTAATCTATTATAAGCAAGCTGAATACTCTGCAGGTATAAAAACATAGTTCTGCATAAAATACAGTACTAGTTTATTTCCTTAAAATTAGAAAATTAAACAGAAAAATACAATTTGAAAAACCAGTCCTCCCAGTGAACCCAACTGAGATTCGAACCTTGTTCCATATATCACCGTCCAACTAGCATATTGCGATACTGACATCACAAGCCGTGTGAGCACGATTGCATGTATCGTTGCGTGTGAAAACCACTACAAAAAACGTTCTTGTCGTTAAACAATAATACACATAAAATTATCCACACAACTGGATTCATTTTTTAAACTGTTTACAAACTCCAAAAATCGTCTAAACAACGAGAAACGCAACACAGGCCTCGGTGATCGCATGGCCTTGCAATAGACTGGACTGCCGATTATGGAAGATCGGGGTTCTAAGCTCAGTCAGGTGTACTGATGGTGGTTTCTCCTATAAAAAGACTCCCATTCTCCCTCCACGAAATTTATTCATACCTAACAAATTATCGTTACCAGTTAATATGTGGATAAAATGACCGAGTAACAAAAATACGTGTTTACAATAAATGTGTATTTATGTATAGGTGACCTGGCGGTCTAGGGGTAAGGTGTCGGACTCTTGTGCTGGGGGTACGGGGTTCAATCCTTGGTCCCAGCACAGATTTATCTGATTACCAAACCCTTCCTTCACCTCTGACAAGACATCTTGTGAATGTGAGGAATGCCAGGCCTCCACCGTGGTTTGGATCTCACGTTAAACTGTAGGTCCTCCATTTCATCTCAAAATCACCCTACTATTGCACATTAGCGTAAGTGCGTATAACCCGAACGGGTAGTAAGACGCGGTGCTAATAATAATAATAATAATAATAATAATGTGCATTTTCTCGAAAATACAATGGAAATATAAATAAATGATATTAATGTATCATAAATATTATCATTATATGATCTATGAACGACTGCAATATCTGTTCCACGGAAGGTTTAAGAGCGTTTGTACCAAACAAGCGTTCAAGGTATTATTATTTAGCACCGCGTCTTACTATTTGTTCGGGTTATACGCTTTAAGTACTAACTACGCTAATGGATTAGGAATTGGGAAGGTTGAATTAGAGGAAGTGAACCCGCATTCGCGTGGAGAGAGTAGAAAACCATTTAGGGAACCCCCCAGTTCACCCAACCGAGATTCGAACCTCGCGCCCCGTCCTCAGCAGTCAAGCTAAACACGACTCGCGCGTTAGCTAACTACGCCACCGAGGCGGGTTCAAGGTGTTGCGTGTCGGTTGTAGGTTGCTTTTTTAGGGGACTCTGATCAATTCATACGTCATGAACTTTAGCAGTTTAAGGAAGATACTTTTTAGGAAATACACAAGAATCTTTTTTGGCCCAAACCGATAACCTTTTACTTACTATTTTATTAATGGTGTTTTATAGGTATTGATATTATCCATTAAAATTGACAGCTTCAGTTAATAAGACCCGATGTATGAATACGCTAAATAAGTTTAATTTTTTTTTCTATAGATTAGATAAGGTTATTACTAGGAAAATTTAACTTTACATATGATATCCACAAACCATGGTTGTTCTTTAACCCACCCTTCCCTTTCTAGCCACTCACGAAATTTGAATCCAGAATACGTGCTTGTCCACCGAACTAGTTGTTTTAAATAAAATATGTGATGTATCTCAGTATTGTTGATCAAAGCTACCCCATCTCTTGGAGGGATGACTGGTAAAGGAGTGGAGTACTAGTGGAAGATGGCGGGGGGCGGGGGGGCGGGTGGAAGGTCTGACATAGCGGGTGACGTGTTGTAGCAAAGACAGGCAGTCAGGCATCTCATTGCTAGCCATCCATCTACCGCGTGAGACACACACACACACACCAGCAATATTCGCGTTGTATTACATTGAGTAGAAACACGATAAATCAAGTCAAACTGAATGGGTGTGTTTCCTCTAGCGCAGTGACGGCGAAACTTTTCCAACTCGTGTACTAGCTGAATTTTGCCATATTTACGTTTATTAATAACCATTTTAAAATAAAAACATGTTTAGTATTATCGAATTTATTGAATGGCAAATCAAATTTTGTTTATTTTAATAGTACCTAAATTTTAAGGAAGGACAATTTTTTAAAACGTCAAAGTGAGTGTATTAGACAAGATTAATTCTAATAACTTAAGAGTAAAAACTTTGAACACAACCAACACCTTGTGTGAAAAAAAGTCAAATTGATTTATATGCTAAAAATATTTACATATAGCCTTATATTTTCTAGATTGGTTTGAAACATGTTACTATATTTTGTTAGCCAATTTTATTCCTAGACGTTGACTTCACAAAGTTCATTGTGACAAAATGACATTGAATAGTATGGCTGTCAAAATGATTACTTCAAAAAAGCATACCATGCTGGGAAAAGTTTTACTTAATGTTTTTTTTTCATGTTGTCATGCCACACAAACTGTGTTAGATTGCCACAGATTTTCAAATCCTACCCTAGCCTAAGTTTGTTGCATGGTGAACAAACCAACAGGAACAACTTTATTTGAAAAGGGTTTCTTATTTGTGGAAAAAAAAACACGTTTCTCTGAAAGAAATGTGAAAACAAATTTATTCACATAAAAATTACTCTACTAAAAGCCACAATAATTTAAATTATATATTTTATAAGTGTAGCGATTCCCAAAATTCTAACCAATTGATTTTAATTGTATTTAATGTAACCAAACCAAAGACATCAAATTTCAAAAACATTGAAAGATGACATCTTAGCTTCAAAAATCTACAATTTTCTTCAATAATAGTTTCTAGAGTTCTTAACATATTTTAATTTTATTATTTACACAAATAAAATCATTTACCTCGAGGAATATTTTATAAAATTTTACAAATTTTCAATTGTAACATACAATCCATAATTTATACGTTAATTCAGATAGGCAATGTTTGGAATATACTGAGACAAAAAGAGTTTCTGATATCAGAAGAAAAAAAAGTGGTGGAGGTCTATTTTAAGCTTAATATGTATACACAACTCAGTGTGTCGCTGGGCTTTGCTACAAACCGTCTGATTTAGATAAACTATAAAGTCGGTATAGGCAGATTTCCACCTGGATGGAGCTCGTTATTGTTTTTAAATCCATTAACATGACACAACTATATATCAGTATTACATTTATTTTCGTGGTCCACGTCTTACTAGCCATTATGGCTACGCACACACATATAATTCACTAAGAAATAAAATTTGCTGATCCATTCCCAAACAATATGTCAGGAATTGGGATAGCTAATAAGAGTTTTTTTATAATCACCGTCTCCTGGTAGCCGTTAGATATAACCATACATTAATTATGATAATAGGATAAATGTGGAATGGTAAACTTTAAAGGAATAATATACTTAGCACCACGTCTTACTACCCGTTCGAGCTATACTCTTATGTACTATTTACACTAATAAGATAGGAATTGGGAAGGTTGAATATAGAAGAAATGAACCTGGATTTGCTTGGAAGGAGATTGAAAAACCATTTAGGAAAAACCACCCCCAGTTTATCTGAGCAAGATTCAAACTACGATCTCCCCGTCTTCTGTTGTAAAGCACAACACGAATTTAGCGCATTATCTAACTACGCCACTGAGGCGGGTAACTTTAAAGGAGATGTGTCCAAATTTGCATGATGTTAAAGTAAGAAACTTTTGATAAGTAAACATTTAGCTAGAAAGTCAAGTGACGGCTCATTCCATATAACTTTTAATGTTGAGTAAAAAGTTTTAAGTAAACATTATCAAGATTACTTGCATCCAACGCTGCAATAATTTATTAAGTTGAGTAAGGGTGAGTGAGTAAGTAAGGTAGAATTAAGAGGAAATATACCTGCTCCTACGAGTAGAAAAAGAGAGTGGAGAGTAATAAAGGGGAAAAAAAGATCCAGCTTCAACACACACGTAAAGTATTCAAGCCTTGAAATATCAGCCTCCTAAAAATCAGATAGGATGTGGTAGACTGATGGGTTAGCCCACTGATTCGGATCTCGATAGTAAAAATGTCTGCCCTTCTTGAAATCTAAACCTACACTATCCAAGCAAACACTCTTTCGACAATGCCAGAGTTAGGGAGGAAGGGAGCGTGAGTAATAATATACCCTATAATTTTTTTTATAGAAATGACACAAAAACATTTGTTTCAATAAATAAATAAAATATTGCTTGGTCATATAATTTGTTTAATTTTCTGCACCAACCAGTATTTTAATATTCGTTATGAACATCTCAGAATTTGAACAAAACTTTTTCTTTTCATTTAAAAGCTATTATCGAATGTAATTATATGCACATGACAAATATAATATTACATTATATACGAGTATTATAAGAACTGTTTAGATTACTGGACGTATAGAATTTGACAAGACTTATCTACTGAAGCAATATTATATTTATTTGGACATTACACATAAAACCGTTTTTCAAGTGTGTTCTAAATAGCATGTAATACGTGACCCTCATCAGTGGGTGCACGCCGACAAAGACATACTTTTCGTCCAACCTATTTTGCCAGTATTGCCCAAGGTCAGGGTAAGGATCTCATTTGGGTGAACCGTGGGTGGGGTTTATCCTGAATGATAGCCGGCCTTGTGCAATATTGGTCAGGTTGCTGACTTAAGAGGTCTAGGGGGGTCGACTCTTGGCTGGTACCGGGGGATCTTTCTCGATAGGGAAGTAATTCCCATGGTCACCAGGGTTTGGTTAATTAAGCCTAAATTAGGTTAAGCTCTTCATTGGATTCACACAGTCATCATTATCATTCCCTCATCTCATCGGGGCATAGAAAGAGCCTCCCCTAAAAGGATTAAACATTCGGGCGTTCCCTGGGCAAAGGTACATTAGTACTGGCTAATATGTCCACAAACTGAAATAAAACTTGATTTAGCCCAGGCATTCCATAATTATTACTATCATTCTGAATGATATCAAGTGTTGCCAACGACCATACAAGTGTTGTAGCTAGATTGTTACCAGAAATTCGCTAAATTGTCGCTAAATGAAAAATTAAAAAGTCGTCAGATGTGTCGCCAAACCAACGGAACGATGTCATTGTGATTTGTGATATTTTAGAGCGCTTCTCTAGACCAAAGCAATGCGTTCTTGCAGAATGGTAGTTAAAAAACAAAAATTTAACGGCATTAAAATTTAAAATAATTAATATAAACTTGACAAAAAATTAAAGAAAGTCGCCAGTCACCATATTCGACGTTAGACGCTAAAAATGAAAAATTAGTCGTTTTAGACCCGTAAAAGTCGCTAAATTGACAACACTGACGATATCTTACCGAGTGAGTGCGGGTACATTTACTTTTAATTAGACCTTTCTCATCTCACCCCATTATGCGAGTAGTTTGGACAGGTATTCAAAAGCATGGTGCACCAAAAAATAAAAACTGTAATAGGGTTGGTAACATTGTTATTAGTGATCTAATAATTAGTTAACGACTATATGTCTACTCGCTACGTTATCCTGTGACGCTAGTAGCGGGGTGGAGAGGGGTGGGGAAGGGCTGCATGTCCTGCAGGAGACAAGGTAGCAAACACGCTCGTGAATCATTAAACCCCGTTAACACGATAAAACGGGCAAACATATAGATGATCACTGGAAGGAGGGATGTCAACCGATAGTGTTGATCAAATTAACATCAAAGCCTATAGGGCACAAATAAACAGAGCAGCGCTGCTGTAAACTGGGACGGAAAGATTCATAAAAAAAAATTAACAATCGGCTCGTGCTGAGCTTCGCGATGTGGTGTACTCGTATATGACACAATTAGTTCATGAATATAATTAGGCGAATTCGTCTGGTCAATATTAACCAATCATTTAAATGTATCTTGTTAAATACTCCATATCTATGCTCATGGGGTCTAGACGTCATGATAGTCTAGTCTGGTTCGCTGGCGATGATGTCAGGGTCCTAGTCCTGTGTCCAGGGTCCTAGTAGTGTGTTGAGGGTGTAATTTTCTAAATGATCTAGAACTCTTGTTTGACGCGAATATGGGTATACTATCCCTAAACTCTCTGGAAGGTGATTTTAGGAGGGTCTATACATATATACAATTATATATAACCCGCCTCGGTGGCGTAGTTGGCTAACGCGCTTGTCATGTAGAGCTCGACTGCTGAGGACGGGGAGATCTAGGTTCGAATCTCGGTCGGGTGAACTGGGGGTGGTTTTTCCCTAAATTATTTTCCACTCCCCCTCCACGCAAATGCGGGTTCACTTCCTCTAATTCAACCTTCCCAATTATTAACCCATTAGAGTAATTAGTACTTAAATCGTATAACCCTAACGGGTAGTAAAACGCGGTGCTAAATATATAATTATATACATTATATAACATGTATATCTATATGTATATTTAAATAATTACTTTTGTTGGCTAAAAGTATTGAATATTTTCTAGCAGGCATGCCTTCCTCGCTAAAAAAAACTAGCTGTGTACGCCCCTGTGACCTTACTCCAGTAATTAAATTAAAGCAGATAGTCCATATGGGTGGTAAAACTTGGTGCAAAATGTAAACCATGTTATCCCCGTGTTTTTTAATTCATAGTTTGAGTAACATTTGGTCGTCGAGAACAAATTAAGATCCCAAATATAATAATAATTATTATTATTATTTAGCACCGTGTCTTACTACCCGTTCGGGTTATACGCTTTAAGTACTAACTATGCTAATGGCTTAGGAATTGGGAAGGTTGAATTCAGAGGAAGTGAACCCGAATTTGCGTGGTTGGAGAGTGGAAAACCATTTAGGAAAAACCACCCCCAGCTCACCCGACCGAGATTCGAACCTCGATCTCCCCGTCCTCAGCAGTCGAGATCAACACGACTAGCGCGTTAGCCAACTACGCCACCGAGGCGGGTCCAAATATAATTCATTCCTAATAACTTCACTAATGAAAATTATTCGCTATATTAAGTTATTTATTTCCTCTAACTGTAAAAAAAACGTACTACCCCTCCAGGCTATGCGCATATTCACACTAATAGGGTGGGGGAAACCCTCACTATATAAAGATGGGAATCGAACCCATTCCTATTCTTCACAGGAAGACAAGTCCCTGTGGCCACTGGTGTGGGGCCTTCACCCAGAGACGGGTAAACAAAATCTTTTTAAGACCTTAATCGGTGGTCACATGGTATGACACGTCACTCTTTCATTAGAATGGATTGCTGGTGACTGGGAGATCAGGATTCGAATCACGGTTGGGTGTATCGAGGGTGTGTTTTTTACTGATTTGTCTTACCCCCCGACTCAACACGAATGTGGGTGTATTACCATTAAAATGCTACCTTCCCAATCCCTACTCCAGTTGTGGATAGTTCGGATGGGTTAAAGACAGAGCCAAACAGAGGTTTCAAGAACCTCCATTAGTCTGTAGAACCACTTTTGAATTTTGAACTTTTTTTATGCCAAAGCTTTGTACTAGTTTTGTATCATTTTGTACCATAAAGGAAAAGTTTTGTACCCGTACCTTTATTGAGTAACTAGCATATCAAAAGTTGTGATTCCAGGTAAATGCTGTCACACCACTTTTTAAACATGAATTATTTTTTTTGAAAAAGTTTTGTAATAGTTTTTTTTATCGTTTTATATCACAAAAAATAAGTTTTATTCCCGTAATAGTTTTGAATAATTAACATATCAAAGTAGTTACCCCAAATTAATATTTTTTAAGTCCTTATCTTGATGACCAGTACCCAGATTTTTATATAATTTAATATTATTTGTGTACCTATAGATATTTTAATGCGATTTTTTTAATACGTTATGCTGACCAGAAATTTTAAGAAAAACCAGGACAAAATATTTCATGTATGAGACTAATTAGTTAATATTACCTAAAGAAAGCAATTTCCACGCACTACTACGTGTTTTAACATATTTTTCCAACACATTCATAATTCCTTTGATTATAATTGTTTTGTGGCACACCTGACTTAATTAAGACTCGTGTCAAAGAGTTCATTAAAAATAAGTTATATATATAAAACTATAAATATACATTTAATGTGATCTGGGAAAGATATTTACACAATATAATATGTAAAATATAGTTATTCAATTGTACACCATACAAAATTTCATGTTAAACCTTTTAAATCTGTACTAATACATGCAAGACATGATTATTTAAATAGTTTAAAAATGTTGCTATCATCAATCACAAAAAAATGCATTAATAGTGGACACAAAAGGGGTACAAAAATATTAACCTAAAGTGATCACTTTGGTGTATATGTGTGTATATATATTATAAAAAGGAGTTGTTGGAATACTAAAACACTACCTTGTAGTAGAAAATGGTAAACTATTAATCTAAATTTATTCATTAGAAAAGATTAAATTTCAAAAGTGGTACAGCTGCAATAACTTGCTCTGACTACTTTGAAATACTAATTACTAAAAACGGGTAGAGATAGAAACTCTCTCTTTATGTAACAAAACGATACAAAACTATTACAAAACTTTGATAAAAAAAAAATCAAAATTCAAAAGTTGTACTACAGGTTAATGGAGGTGTTTCAAAAGGCCTGAGTCAATAAAAACTTTATGGGGTGGGGTCCTTTTCACATAAAATATTATTTTAGTTTAGGTACTTTATCCAATATTTATTTTATTAACAAAATATTTAGACTATATATATGTTACACCCCTATAAAGAAACTGTTGACTTCATGAATCGGGAAAATTTCTGCCTATTCGGTGAACTGGCTTTATTTGTGACCATTTCATAAACTGGCCAAAAATTGTATTAACATTTGCCCATTTCATAAACTGGGACTTATTATAATTCTATTATAAGTTTAGCTAAAATTAATTTTACGATATATTAAACTATCCAAACCTAACCTAACATTCCATTCTAAACCGTCTAAAAATTAACTTAACTTAAGGACAGATACCTTAAATTATTAAATGTTAATTACTTTTATATACATTCTAATCACTTTTAAAATGATAGGATTTATAAAATATATATTTAATGCAAGTTGTTGCTGTTGTATAAAGACTTACTAATGTAAGATATAAATGTTTGGTGACCAAAGAGGGCCAGCTTTATTTTTTTTCCCCCTTCGTGTGTCCCTGGTAAGACAGGATGCAAAAAATAAAGTTAAGTGGGTGCTGCCAAATAACCTTTAGTCCAATTTTCATATGAATGGTCTTATCTACCAGCCAGAATATTTACTTTATCTACCTTCCACGTAATTAATACGTCAAGTCATGTGATCTCCAGCCGTCAACTTTGATATATATATATTATCACTAACTAAAAAAAACACCATTAAAATAATAAAGTGTTATCAATACCTTTAGAAAAAAAGATATTTTTATTTTATATTAAGGCTCTTCCGGTGAAAATAGGACTGTATACCTATCTATCAAGCCAACCCAGTAGTGAGGTCGAGGTTAGGTCTAGCCGTATTCTAAACTTAGATATGAATGAAGTGAGGGCGTCTATACTCGTATTCTAATTTTACCAGACGGATTGAAACAGGGCCAACGTGTCATATTTAAGTGAGTCACAGTAGTCTCTTAAGAAGCTGCTGAGGTGGGCGTCGCGTCGCTTCAACCAACTTCAAGGCGTCACCTCAACCCAACCGGTACACCTCGTGTCTACCCAAGTCTACTACCAGCCAGTACACCTCGTGTCTACCTACTTCTATAACACTAAGTAAATAACTATGGTATGAATTAAAAAGTAGTACAGATGTGTGATATTATTATTTTCAAAGTGTATGAATTGAATGGGTGATGTTTATTTTCCAAATGCTAGATTCTTTGTAATTTTATACAGATATTGTAATAAATTGTAAGTTAAATTAACATATGAAAAATAATATTTTTTTATCGTATGTCATAAATGACCGGGAGGGACATGGCATCCAGATTTAGTTGCCGTATGTGTAGAGTGCAAACTATTAACCGCTCTAATGGCACAGAATGTTGCCCAGGGTACAACATAGCAGGTTGTCAACACGTCGTTCCCACAATGAGATATTCTGATAGTGATAATCTGTGGAGCCAATGTGAGTCTTAACCTAACTTGAGCCTGACTAACCAGACCCTAGTGAAAGTTGGGATCATTCTCCCTAAGGTAGGATGGAAGCAGACGTGAGATAAAACCAGGGTTTTTTGCAGTTTTTATGGCAAAAAATGTTTTTGGCTAAAACAAATAAAATATTACTTCAGTACAAATATTGAGATAAATTTTCTTCAAATCTTGATATCAACAGTTCCTGAATATCAATCATGAACATAACGGTATTACATGAAACATTTTAAACGAAGAGAAAAAGTAGTCATATTCCAGGACAGATATTCAACAAATTTGAGGTCCCCATGTGAATAAAATTAAATTCTATATTTGTACTGGAGCAATATTTTATTTATTTTGGCCAAAAAATGTTTTGCCATAAAAAGTGCAAAACACTAGTTTTCTTAAGTAACGTAAAATTAGTCACGGTACTAGCCGGGAATCAATCCCGGGATCCTTAGGCTCGTAATCAGGTGTAATGACCACTATTCCACGATATATCATCCGTAGGCTAGGCGTAGTCAAAATAACCTACTGTTAGTGTGGTTACATTTGCGTCGTAAATTTGTAACACTTCAAATATATTCATTTTAAAGTGTTAATCTTCTTTGTAAATCCCCTTGACAACGAGCGCTTTGGAAAGATCAACAAACCAATAAATCTAAATCTTCTTGGTAACGGATGTTTTGGGGTGTAACGAAAATGAAGAACAAAGATATAATTTTACATGAAAATTTAGTATGTTCTTTGGTCATAGTTGTCGATTAAATGTTTGAATCACAGATTATATCCTGGGTCATTTTATGCTGTTGCTTGTGAAGTAGGTATATTTTGTTTTGTTAGTTGAGAACAAGCCAACAGCACAATTCTATTTAGTGTGATTATGGCACGTACTATAGTGTGTGGTGGTGGACATATGGACGGTCATATTTAATCTAATTTATCTAATGGATGTACATTGTAGACAGGCGGGCAACATTGCGGCCTGTGCCGCGTTCTACCTCGTGGTGGCGGTCAGGTTGTTCGTGAGGAGTATGACCGCTGCCAGCGTCCAGTTGTGTTCAGTTTTTACAATTTACAATGAGTAAGACATTGAAATTGTTAAGCTACATACACCTAGTAATACTTGATGAATGAAAATTCTAATGGGGCTAAAAAAAATTGGGATATTTGCCAAAAGACCAAGTAAAAAATAATCGAGTACTACAGAAGATCTAGGAAGTTTAAATTTTGCAGGCAGCTTGTCCCTAACCCAAAAGGGTACAGGAATACTTGGTGACAGAAACTTACTATGAGAGTCCTCAAACTGGAAGTTGGGGGCTTCCAAAAAAACCCCAAGTCAAAAAAAATCTCGATGCCTAGATGACAAAGGAAACCTACATTTTCCACTATGGTATCCACTATTTAAAAATCTCTATTTATAATTTGATAATTTTATGTGTATTTACAGATCCAAGAGAAGCCTCTAAATGTCTTTATTATCTAGAAATTTGAAACTTTTGCACAATATAGCACACGGGATAGAACCTAATGAAGCCAGAAATTTAGATTTTCATTTTGTGCTCGACTTTTATGAATTAATTTTCATGAATTAAAATAACGCAATCGGGTGTTTGCATTTTTATATAATACTAAAAATATAATATGTATCCTAATTATTCAAGTTTAGTTCGCCTTTTGCCGACAGGACGATACACTAATATATTTTGATACATTTCTATGAACATATCTTAGTTCTTAGATCAAATTGAGTGATTATAATAGTGTATTTTATAAAACAAACAGTGTTTCCAACGACCATATAAGAGTTGTAGCTAGATTAGTAGATGAAAGTTGCTAAATTATCGATAAACGGAAGATTAAAAGTCGTCAGATTTGTCACCAAACCAAAAATCTTAACTGAATGTAAGGTACATAAGTTAAATGAGGGGATTCCTGTATATGAAACGATTCCATTGTGATTTGTTAATGACAGATAGTTGAGAGCTTTTCTGTAGACTGATGCAATGTATTACGCGTTCTTGCAGTACGGTAGTTCAAAAATCAATATCATACAGCATTGAAATGTAAAATAAAACTATTCAGCATTAAAATTTAAAATAATCAAATGCACTTTATATAAAATTGAGGAAAGTCACCAGTCGCCAGATTAGTCACTAGGCGCTAAAAATTAAAAATAGTCGTTTCAGACCCGTAAAAGTTGCTAAGTCTAGCCTAAATTTGCGACACTGAAACAGGTCATGTGATGCCTTTGTAGGCTCTGAGCAGCGAACTGATCGCTTAGGTGCGTGCACCACTCCCGCCACCCCTTTAGGGTGTGGAGACCTAAGAGATCCAATATTAATATTAGAATTAAAATAGTTTAAATTATTTATTTTTATACTCATCGCACAATGGCAATGCACAAGCTAGCAAATATTTAGGCACGGACTGAAAACAAAAAGTTGGTTTTCTTACTATAACTAGTCGTTTGGGTTTTAAGTCATCGACGTATATAACAGTTACCTCTCCTCATACCTGTCTGAAGGGGTGTTTTTTGGTAGTTTATATGGTTCTCTGGAAAAAATCTTAATTAACAAAGACTTAAATGAGTGAAGCCGCGGCAAAACTAGTTAAGATGATATGAGATGATTTAATGTAAGTTATATTTTTAATATCAATATGTTTAATATACAGCTTGGTTTCATTAGGGTGCATCTTTTCTGATAGGACCATAGTGGAGACCTTAAATACTAAGCAAGCTTTCACAGCAAACTAAATTTTATGAATGCATGACTTCAGTTTAAAAATAAATTTTAATAATAATTATATTCTAAGAACGAACAAGATCGATGTGAATGAATCCTGAAGCATATATACTAAGGATACTTAACTATCATAAACATTAAACGATAGACATGATAGGTAAAGTATGTAAAGTATTTTTCCATTAGCTCTATGTATTTTTATTATCAGTCACGTAAAATTGAATGCACTTTTTTTTTATTAACCTAATAATATTTCAATTTATATTTTGTCTTTGTCTAGTTTAAGGGAGTAAATAATAAAGACGATACTTTGTGTGAGTTAGTTTTATTATACAAAACATAACTGAGTTCTAGTAGTCTATTTGTCAGCCTGCGTAAACGTGAAAGTTTGTCTCCTATGTTTAATATCAATTTTATTTCAATATCTTTTTTTGAATTTTAAACAAAAACCAAATCATACTGTTTTTACAACGTCACTCTTGCTAGTAAAACTGATATTATCTTAAAATATACATTTGTTCTTCAGATCTCAATTTGTTCCCTCCGACACAAACCTTAACATATAAAAATATATGACAAACTAAAATATAACAATATCTTTAGAGTAGTTAAATGTTTTCCGCTTTAAATTACAAAGAGATTGTCAGTTTAAAATAAAAACTAACAGATTGGGACACCTTCTGTTTAATTTTTATACCCCTTGCCCCTTTTTTTTACCCCCTTTTAACCCTTTCACCCATCCTTCCTCAAAGCTTGTTTTCACAAATATGGGATTTGTAAACATATAAACCGCTTTACATTCTATCATAGTACTGTGGCATTAAAAGCAAGATAAAACTTTATTTTTGAATGTGTGCGTAAATAAAATTTCGCATTTAATACATAGCCATCGCAACTTCTCATGTGCTATGTTCTCGTTTAAAATGTTTATCCCTTTCCAAAACAGGTTTGATAAAACACAGAAAAGAGATGTTTTCATTTAACAATTCAAAAAATTAAACAAAAAAACAAGCAAAACTTTGATAAAAAATAAAAATAAACAAAAACAAACAACAACTCTTTCATTCGATTGACAAGTTATTTTAAAGATAAGCGATGTGATAGCAAAGAATACAATTTCCTCTCGACCAATATTTGAAATACACGTAGAATATGGACCATAAAAAAAAGTAGATTTCCAATTTATAGTCACTTTTATAGAAATATCAATCCGTTTGTTTTGCTTTTCAAAAAAAGTACTAAACATGGCTCAGACTTGTTTAAATAGAGATGTTTATAGGATTTTGTTTGTAAAAAGTTTGTTTAAGGATTAATAAATAACATTAAATTTCTTGGATATAAAACGTTTTTATATGAATATTTTTTGTTTGTACTTCCAAACAAAATAATTTGTACAAAATAATCGCACAATCTTTCTCATTATATATTGTAATATAAAATGAGATTTTTTTTAACAAGCACTTATAAAATACCCTTAAGTACTTTTTCTTCATAAAAAACAAACCTCTTGTTAATCATCAGGCCTAGTAAGTACTTGGAAAAATTGTTTCCCGATATTTTCGAAAGATTTCCTGATGCTCACAAACATACGGAAACAAACTGTTTGTCAACAATTAAACATTGTTCCGCATCCAGATTTCAATGATGAAACATTTTCCGTCCAGAGTCTAATCGAGTACAATATGTCGGTCAAAGAGTATGCAGCTATAGTGTGTGCTTTGTACGTAGCTATGGACTTTTTTAAAAATGCAGGAAAGAAGAAAACTCTGATGGGGTCGTGTAGTACTTCAAAATAATTTATACTATTTAAATAATCATCCAACAAAACTGAGGCTCGAAGATTGAAGTTGTTTTTGAATCTTCACGGTCATATCTTTTTAAGATTTTGAAATTATTTTACAAATAATCGAACCCAGGATAGTTAACGACTGGGCTTGCCTACGCTGTTTGCTGTCGGCGATGTTGTAAAACACGCAAACAGTGATTCTTGTAACCTCTTTGTAATGGACAAAGCCGTATCCAGTGGTGGGGGAAAGGGGGGTTCAAACCCCCCAAAAATGTATGAACGAAATATATATGGCCCTTTTTATGGTTCCAACAATATCAAAATTATAATACAAATACAAATTAGGGGACTGTGTTACCGTAAAAAGCACTTCAGAGAGCTTCCAGAGGTGTTAGATACTTAGAGATTTTCCTAGCCTTCGGCAGTTAAGGGGCTATGTTAACATAAAAAAAAAATTCTGATAGCTTCTAGAACTATCATTTAGAAATTTTTTTAGCTTCCAGCAATTGGAGAATGTTCCCCCCCCCCTCCCCCCCGAAATTATTGGCTGGCTACGGCCTTGGTAATGATGACAAGTAAACAGGAAAAAATCTTTTCAAACAGTTTCTGAAAACATTAAAAAAAAAAGACAAAAATAAGAGCAATATGTTTGCAAACTATTTTTCCACGAACATGTTTCCAAGTGCGTACTAGGCTTTGTAAACACTCATATCTAATTTTTAAACCAAACAGTTCAAATATTTTTAAACATTTTCGAGTTTACAAATATTGTTTAGGTGTGAACTACCCTAAAATCATTTTAATTTGTGAAGGTAAAAGTGTTTTCTCAATTATCATGAAAAAATATTGCCAGATACCCATTTTGAGCTCATTTTTAAGGTCAGCTTAAAAAAAAAGGCCAAATTTTCTATAATTGGTCGAAACTAAACTACCATTAATTTAAAAAAGATCTACATTCTTATATTTTTGATCATGTAAGGTAATCCCCTGATACCAATTTCAAACAAACCGTTAGAGTTATATTAAAATAAATTTAGATTTTACAATATTCAGTCACCAATAAAATACGGGTTTTTTTTTCGAAAAACAAGTGTATATTGTTATAATGTTAACTATGACGTAGACAACTGTTAAGATACTCATTTTGAACCAAATCGCCATAGCGATTTTTAATATATATAAAACTGTCATCAGTAAAGTTCCCATAACAAATTCCCCCCCTTCCCCACCACCACCAACCAAAACTACAGTTTTATTTGTCATGTCAAACACTCCACTTATTTACATTTTAAACAATATTGTTTTTCCATTTTTGAAATCTTTTGAATTTTCAAAAAACATCCATCAGTAATATACTGTTTAAGGAATTTATTGCCAAACACCAAGTAAAAAGTGGTTTTTGGGGGGGTTAAAAACTATCTAAATGCACGTTTTAAACAAAGTCAATAAAATCATTTACGAAAAGTTTTGAATTCAAACAGGCTACTCCCCTTAATTAGAGGGCTAGTGTCAATATAAAAAAGGCCCGAGATATTGCAATATAAACTTTAAATATCAAATTTGAACAAAATCCATCAAACCATTTAAAATCCATGGTCAAGGACAGACATAATTGAAAAATTCACTTTTTTGTGTTAAGATGCACATAAAACGTAAAGATTCATTATAATCTTTAGGTCAACAATTTTAACAATTGCAATACTTTATCTTGATATATGTCATTAAAATACACAATCAACTTGATTCTTACCCGGTTCCGTGGCTGCATGGTCTAAGGCGCTACTCTCATGTTAGATTAGACTGCCGACGACGGTTTGATTTCGGACGGGTGTACTAGGGGTGGTTTGCCTTAAAAGGTTTACCACTCTCTTCACGCAAATACAAGTACACTTATTCTAAATTTAACCTTCCTTAATCCTAAACTATTAGAGTAATTAGTACGGAGGTGTACATCCTAAATGGATAGCAAAAGGTGGCATTAAAAAAACTTGATTTTTTTTAGTTATAGGACCATACCTCTGAATTATTTTTTTGATTTGTTCCTAGCCATAAATTAGGGGTAGATACTGATTCATGATTTTTTTGAATTCTATTTTATTTATCAGTGGCTCTATTTGTTTAAAATTGATAGTAAGGTATTATTTTACCTGATGAATAGCACTGTTTATCTGTATTTTAGGTAAAAATGACTTAAGGGTTAATTTAGTCAGGAATTTTCTAGAACCGGAATATTTCGAGGATGGCCTTATTTGTTTAAATATTTAACTGGGGAACGTTTAAAATGACAAACACATTTATATGCTGGTT
Source organism: Timema shepardi (assembly GCA_902151425.1). Classification (NCBI taxonomy): domain Eukaryota; kingdom Metazoa; phylum Arthropoda; class Insecta; order Phasmatodea; family Timematidae; genus Timema; species Timema shepardi. The sequence goes on along the minus strand of CABFVX010001451.1, from coordinate 39,836 downwards.
TTTGGGAAAATTTGGTTTGAGAGTAGTTTACTAATACTTGACATTTACATTTTTGTATAGGCTTATTTTAAAAATTTGACTCCAGAAATTTGGTCAAAATGGGTATCTAAAGTTTTTTATTTTAAAATAATTATGTACATATTTCTTTCTTAAAAAAGTAATTAACAAATAGCTTACGTACTAGTACCTTATTTAAAAAAAATGAAATTCGGAGTTTATTTTACATGATAATGAATTCGATTTGTTTCTATTCCAAAATAAATTAACTTAATAGTAGTTTACTGATTACAAAATTTGGAAAATTGCCTTCAAAATGAGTATCTGAAAATAATTTTTTCATGAAACATAAGAATAATTTTGATACTTTTATAAAGTTAAATTATTTAAGTATAGTTAAATTCCTTTTCTAAGATTTACTACACTGATAAAGTTGGTACGATTGTTTCGTACCATTTATTATATTACATCGCAGCATCTATTTATTTATTTATTTATTTTTGTTATGCATATCTGACATTCATATTTTGCACATATAAATAATAATGGTATCTTCCCCAAACTTGAGTGCACAAACACATTTATTCATAGTAATTAAATTAACACTTCAACTAAAAAGTATGTTTAGTTGAAACTATTTAATTTATTCATTTGTAAATTTTATGGTCTAAAATGTTACAGAATAAGTCAAGTATCTCTCAAAATAATAATTTGAATTTATTCAAGTGAATCTCTATAGAAAATAATTTGGTTTTACAAATGTCCTTAGTTTATGATTATTTTATTCATTTAAAGGAGATACTTAACACGTAATTTAAGCCAAGAGATTATAAAAGCCCACAACTTGTAAATTTTTTTAAATAAAAAACACAGTAATACCCATTGTTTCTGTATTAAGTATTCATCCAGTAACTCAAAAATGTCCAGTATAAAAATCTTTATTTCCAAATAATTTTGGAGTATTTTGCAAAATATCCCCTTGTAATAATAGTAACAATTAAAGTAAATGTCAAGGAGCATACCTGATAAAATTTAGATAAAAAAAGAAGTAAAAAGTTTAATGTTTATTAGAATACTAGCAATCCCCCATGGCGTTGCCCGTGACCCACAGTGGTATATAGAATTATATAACCCGCTCTCACCCAATGGGGCCTTATTTCCAATGGAAATGCTATCTCTGAAACGTAATTCTAAACCAGATTACAAATATGTTCTTTAAAAATGTACTAAAAATAGCCTAATTTAAATTTAAAAATCCAGCTTCAAGATGCATTCGAACCCCCTTCCGTTCACCTATTTTAAAAATTTCAGATCTCTGCATGCCGTAGATTTGGTTGGGCATCGCACACAAATAAACATACACACAAACACATCCTTTTACCTATAGTATTGATCACCCGCATTAGAGGAAAAAGCCAATAGACTTGTTGGGATTAGTTCACCCATGATGGGGAATAAGGGTTTGAGTAATAAGTACCGAGATGGTCTTCACAAGATGAATCTCTACTCTTTACCCAAGTATTATTATTATTATTAGCACCGTGTCTTACTACCCGTTCGGGTTGTACGCACTTACGCTAATGTGTAATGGTAGGGTGATTGCGAGATGAAATGGAGGACCTACAGTTTTCGTGGAATCCGAACCACGGTGGAGGCCTGGAATTCCTCACATTCACAAGATATCTTGTCAGAGGTGAAGGAAGGGTTTGGTAATCAAATAAATCTATGCCGGGACCAGGATTGAACCCCGGTCGCCAGCATAGAAGTCTGACACCTTATCCCTAGACCGCCAGGTCACCGACTTTTCCCCAAGTAAAATAGGTGTAGATTTTCTTTAAATTATACATTCCTAATCCGTACTCCTTTGGTACAGATGTGAATGTATCGAAGTCCTTTTTGATATAAAACGACGCAAGACCACATGAACTGTTCCTGATTTGTATGTGGATAAGCTCAACATATGTGTTCAGTCTTTCGACAGGTTATTTGCCTTGTCCAAAGTGAGTCGTTCAATACGTCCTATCAGAAGCTCACATTTTTTGTATAGCGAAACTTCATCTACTTTCCTGTTTTGAGGTCTCCCATAAGTTGTATTCGGGGTCTTCCTGGTCCTCACCTCCCTTCCACTTTGTTTTCTATGACGTCACTTAAACCATCTTTTCTCTTAATGTGAACCACACAGTTGGCCTTTATTCGTATAATCAATCCCCTACAGATTGGATCTCCTTTCAATCACTCTTCACGAGTCACCATATATGACCATTTTATCATCTCTATTAACCTTACAGATTCAAAATGGACTGTTATTTGAAAAAAAAGGGGCTATCTTTATTTTGGAAGAGAGTATTTTCATTTATGAAACAAGTACAATGAAATGTTTTGATTTTAATCCCCCAGTAATGTGAATGGCAGAGTATCATCTCCCACATGACTCGAATCTAAACCTCCAATTAAGAGAGTTTCTCGGAGCTTTATAGAAATATTCGTTCCTACGACGACTCGCGTTCTGCTTCAAGAGTTATACATTTATATAGAGTGTAGGTCACCCCGTTTTCCAACTCAAGTGCTTCTTTTCTCGTCCAAAGTTAACTTTTAATATACATACGTACAAAAGAAAAACTAGCAACAGAAACAATTATTATAAAACAATTAAAATAAAGTAAATTTCTAACAAGCACACAATTTGTTTTGACCTCGAATGAGCTTTAGTTGAAATAAAGCTATGCATTATTTATATAATAGTGTGGAGCTACTTGAATGAAAAGTAGCAGCTACGATCTAGATAACTGAGATTAACGGTTGGAGGAGCCACTGAACTGACAACATTATCTATCCATAGAAGTTGACACTATCTTCCCCCAACAAACGGTTGCCAATCCGTCATTATGGCTCGATTGAGGTATGATGCCATGTAGTTGTTTTTTTGCATTAGCATCATTTTAAATTTACATTACAGTCTCATTTTATTGTTTTCACATCATAAATCAAAACTCATAAATGAAGTAATACAAAGAGAAAAAAATAAAATGATCCACTATGGAATATCTCTTTGCATCCCAAAAGGTTTTTAACATATTTAACATTGTTCCATTTTTATTTTCTTCTAGATCTACCCAAATGTCTATTTCAAATGCAGCATTATTGGTTATTAGAATAGATCTAAGATGTTTCAACATTAACCAGCAACGACCCACTTCGGTGGGTGCATGGTATAACGTGCTACCCTCGCATTAGGCTAGACTTCAGATTACGGGGGGGATTGAGGTTCGAATCTGTTGTTTTTTTACAAAATGGTTTTCCACTTCCTCTATTAAAATGTACGTACACTTAATTTAAATATAACCTTCCTAATCCCTTAAACTATTAACGTAATTAAAATATATGTGTGTAACTCAAACGGGTAGTAAGATGCGGTGCTAAAAATAAAGCTCGCAACGAAAAATCTCACCATGTTTTAACCGACCAAGTAATTTAAATCCGTAAACTGGAAATACTAGAAATTAAAATATCAAAATTTGTGTTGAGTGGTCTATTTTCGTCTGATTGTTCTCTATAGATTAAGAATTCCGTACTTCCGGTGTGTGATATTGTGAATTGTGTTCGACTTTACATTTGTATGAATACACAATTTATCCATTTTTAACAGTAAAAGTTAGAACCACTTTGTTTCGTTACACCTCTGTTACGTTTGTAAGAGCAAAAAAAAAAAATTGAATAAATGGGTTTTAAAATTGATAAAATAAAAGCTTAAAAAGGTTCCAGTAGATTATCTCATCATAACTTTTTAAGGCATTCATTTAAATTCAATGCAGACTTAGATTTATTTTCACATGGATGGAAAACCTCTCCATGTTTACGAAGTATCTGTAACATTCGATAAAAATTGTTTTAAAATCCCTCAATTTTTCTGATTATCAAATAATTCACCCTAGCTTCCACCATTTTAACTTTTGTCCATTCCACATCGGTGGCCGCATGTTCTAAGGCACTACTCTCGCATTAGACTAGACTGCCGATGACGGAGGGATAATGGGTTCATTCCAATCGAGTGTTTCGGGGGTGGTTTTTCCTTAATAGTTTCCCATTCCCTCTCCACGTAAATGTGATTACAACTCTTTAAAATTTAACCTTCCTCATCCTTAATCCATTGCAGTAATTATTACATAAGTATGTAAGCCTAATGGGTAGTAAGACGCGATGCTAAGAAGCAAACTTTTGTCTAATAAATGATCTCGATCTGTAGGTGGTAAGAATTAAAATTGAGCCCTAATGATACATTTCCCAATGAAACAATCTCATTTCGTAACAAGGTTTTGTTAAAGAATGTTACATAGAAAAATATTTCGAGATTGTGTCAAGCGACCAATCCATCACACAGTATTTTAGTAAGAGGAAAGCTAGGCAAGAGATATTTTGTCACATTTACCATAGTAGACTAGATCAAAATAGGTTTTTATAATATGCACCTAAAAATTTAAATCCCCTTTAGACCCCAAAGTGTGTAAGATTTTTTAAATAAATGGTATGACATGTCCAATACTTTCTCTCTTTGAGTTTTGGTTAAAAATGGAGTCATATAAAACCCAAAATCCGCCTACGATCAATCATAAGATAAGTGAAACGGAATAATAGATATTGTTACAGAAACATAATGTATAAACGAGCAATAAATTTCACAGGAGAGCATAAATGGAACAATATAAAAGGTTAAAGAAACACATTGAAATAAGAACCAAATTAACATTACGGCTAACCAAGGATCATAATGATTGAGCACTGTGCTAATAGATGTTTATTTTATTTGTTTTGTTGCACTGACTAGGCAGTTAAGTTTTTTCCCCTTAAATTTCAAGTCCTGTTTTGGATTTTATACTTTCTAAGTGGGCAAACCGCATCAATCTATATCGAATTAGTATGTTCAACATGCGGTGTTACAAAATTTTTTAAAGTTCCTTCATGTACAAACTTGAACTAACTATGGCAATTCCAAGACAATTATTGCAATCAGAGTAAAATAAATAAGATCTTCAAAAAAATCTTACTTTACACCCATTGAGTGAACAAACAAACCTAATGTTTGCATAGGCGCGATAAGTTTCTTTCCTACAGGTTTAGAAATTTAGAAGCTAACCTTACCCTCAATCCCCAACCTTTCAGACATTTATTGAACCCTTAGTGTAAAATTCCACACTTTACAATACTTAGGTTGATTGTTTTTGTACCAATCTGCTGAATTAAAATTTCTTCCACACTGAAAAGTAGATTTTCTAATAGCTTTAGAGAGATTTCCAGCTAATATATCTCACTTCCCCAACAATTTTGGGTTACCCCATGATTTTTAAATTCTAAGATATATTTTTATTTGATTTTTCACTTTTACATGCCTGCCAAATTTCAATTTTCAACCACATCGAAAATAGTTATTATTATTAGCACCGCGTCTTACTACCCGTTCGGGTTATACGCACTTACGCTAATGTGTAATGGTAGGGTGATTGTGACATGAAATGAAGGACCTACAGTTTAACGTGGAATCCGAACCACGGTGGAGGCCTGGCATTCCTCACATTCACAAGATGTCTTGTCAGAGGTGAAGGAAGGGTTTGGTAATCAGATAAATCTTTGCCAGGACCGAGGATTGAACCCCGGCCGCCAGCATAGAAGTCTGACACCTTACCCCTAGACCGCCAGGTCAACGTCGAAAATAGTTGTTTCAATCTCGAGCTCTTACGTTTCTTGGTTTTCAATTTTAAATCTTAACCTTTCGTACATTACTCGGTTATCCGGAGAGGTATAATTAATTTTAGGCCAAATTTAAATTTTATTGCAGACTGAAATTTATTTTCTATTAGATTAATAAATCGTGGATCTCCATTTAATCAACAATATTTGAAGTTTTAAAATTTCGGTATTTTTTTTCATCTTTATCATTTGGGGCGCTTGTCACATTTTATATCACACTTAGAAAGGTTTTTCTATTTTTTAAATTTATAGCTGCCCTTCAACACGGATCTTGAATTTACAAGTAAATAAAATATTCATATGTTCTAAGTATAGGCGAAACCTTTATTTTATAATATATTGAAAGATGGTGTTTTATAAGTATTGAGGTGACCTGGCGGTCTAGGGGTAAGGTGTCAGACTTCTGTGCTGGCGGCCGGGGTTCAATCCCATGTCCTGGCACAGATTTATCTGATTACAAAACCCTTCCTTCACCTCTGACAAGACATCTTGTGAATGTGGGGAATACCAGGCCTCCACCGTGGTTTGGATTCCACGTTAAACTATAGGTCCTCCATTTCATCTCACAATCACCCTACCATTACACATTAGCGTTAGTGCGTATAGCCCGAATGGGTAGTAAGACGCGGTGCTAATAATATTAAAAATAATATAAGTATTGAAACTCCTTCTCATTACCCATTTGACCATATCTCCCCTCATTTTTAATTTAACATTTTATAAAGTTTTGTTTTTGGGGTGTTCTCTTTACCATCTCACCGTATTTTTTTATAACACCGTGAAGGGGCTGATAAATTTAGTTTTGGAAATTTCCAGACCTTACATAATTACATATTCAATTTTCAAATTGTGCAATGAAAAATAATAATTCGTCTAACCCTCTGGGTTTGAACCCACGGGCATCGGGTCCTGAGATGAGCACTTTACACCAAGACCAACCAGCTTAATGATTATTCTATATTTACAAAGGTAAACTGTCTCTACCAATAGAATTAATGTTTGTCGCAAACTGAACGCTAGCCACGACATTCCACGTAATTACATCTCACAGTTTCCCTGCGACAATATTACGCTGTCTGCTTCACTGCCAGCAGACGCTTAAGGGCACCGCCTATTTGAAGGGAAATACCCTTCCAACACAGAACTTATTTTATGGACATGAAAGTTCTGAAGCTTTGGAACTATTAGAACGTTCCTCAACTCTCTTAACATTATATTCCATGACCCTATAAAAGCATGACATTATTTATTACTTCTAGGAACGCTAGATCTATTTTCCTAACCTTTTATTTTGATCTCAAAACTTTAAAAATTCGCGTTGAACATAATTAAATTCAAGATTATTTTACTTTATAATACTATTTTTTTAACGCATTAGTGGTCAGATGATCCAAATAATCAATCTTACATCTGACTGTACCATGCGTGACGGCTATATCGGGGTTTGAATCATTGAAGGGTGTGGAGAGAATTCTCTTTCAAAATTGTTTTCCCACTCTCTTTTCAAAAAGATGGTTACATATACTTCCTACTGACCCCTATTCTATTGGTGTACATTTGCGGATAGCCTTAACGGGGCCCTTTTTTCTATCGTTTTTATCGTATGGCAAATTTGACTGGAATAACTTTGACGTCAATGTTCGGTCACCTTGTGTGTTGACTTTTAGCCGCTCTGTCGGCACTGAACGTTGTCCAGGGTACACCTATGAAGGTTTGTCTACACGTCGTACCCGCAATGAAATGATGTGGAGCTGGGGTGATTCTTAAGCCTAATTAACCAAGCCCTGGTGACCATTGGGAATATTCCCCTAAAAGTAAAAATACCAATGGTACCAGCCGGGAATCAAACACAGGCCCCCCTATAGTACGTCTGGTACATAAAAAAAAGCTGCACTTTTTGATTGGAATATGCCACTTTCTGTGGTCATAAATGAGGTCATAAGAGACCTTTTCAGATAGGGAGCCACATTAAAATCCGTGCAGGACACCAAAATGGCGGCTATTTATGGACGCCATTTTGGAGTCCTAGAATTGGTTGTATCTCAGCTCCTAATGGTTCGATTTTAATTTTTCTTTTTTTATTTAAAAGCTCTTATTAAGTACATTATTTTACCATATTTACTTTTCTCTAAGCCTTAAAATTTACTCGTAATTTAAAAAAATGATTTTAGTGTTCGTCTAGTTTTTTTTATTTGTTTTTGTTTTTTGTGTGTGATTTCTCTTACATTTGTTTTCATTCGAATATAAAATTATATTCATATAAATCATTTAACATTCATTTTTGCAGATTAGACTGAATTGAATTATTCTCAAAATGACTTCAAGGCGCCTGCGCCTGGCAAATTTTGACTTTGAATCTCCACTTGAGCTTCGTGTTATAGATTGGACCAAATGTTGCATTTGTCAAGAATCTAGTGATGAAGGCTATATTTGCCCAGCCTTACACACTGAAAAAGCACTTGTTGGTGCTGGCTACAAGACGCTTTCGGAAAATTTAACAGAATTTCAGAATCTCGGTGCATTGGCCCCATGGTTTGGATGTACAAAAGTTAAATGAGGGTGAAGGTATAGAAGGAACATTAAAAAAATAAAGCAAAGTGGCATAAAAAGTGTGTACTTAACTTCAACAGAACAAAACTAGCCAGAACAAAGAAACGCAAACGTTCATCCTCTTTGCCAAATGATTCACATGAGAACAGTCCACAGACTTTATTAGAGCCAGATGAAAAAAACCCAAGGAATATGCGTTGTTCCACATCATTTATTAAAATGAAAGATGAAATGTGTTTTATATGCAATCAAAAGGGCACTACTCGAAAACCTCTATATAGAATTGCTTCCCTACAAGACGATAAACTTAAGAGATGTGTCGATATTACCAATAACACAAACCTTAAAGCATTCCTAGAGGGTGGCGATTTGGTTGCTAAGGAAGCAAAGTACCACTCGAAGTGCTATACAAACCTGAACAATTGTCTGAGAGCATCAATTGGGGTAAAAGAAGAAGAGGTCAACTCCATCTGCGAGAGTATGGCTTCCGTTGCACGCTTCATAAGAGAGAAAAACAAGGCCTCTGAATCTGATAATACTGAGATTTTATTAAAAATGGCTCACTTAAAGGTTATATATGCAAACAGCCTTGCAAATATTCTGGGAATGAAGAGTAAAGACCTTCAAAACACACATAATACCCGTTTACGCGAGAGAATTCTCGATCACTTCCCACAGTTCAAAGCTCAACTTTCAGGCAGAGATTACTTCCTTTATCGTGATGGTGCTAATATTTTTTAATATATTCATTCTGAAAACCTTGATGATGATGCTGTTGCATGTGAAAGCTTTATTAAGCAAATTAGAAAGATCATAACCCAGCACAAAGCTACGCTTGATGGTCATCTGAACGATGATCAACAAGCTGCAAGCGTTCCTCCGGCACTTCTCTCTTTAGTGTGTTATTTACTTCATGGCTATGCTTCAGAAGAGAATGTGACTAAAGCAACTCAGCCTGCTTTGACTATCAGGCAATTAATAGTTTTCATCCACAGTGAAAACATTCCAAAATGCAACATTATTCGTCATAAGAAAAGTCATGAACCACCAGTTCCATTATACGTGTGCCTGTCTATATTTGGAAGAACACGAAATAATACAATAATTGAAAGCATGCATAAAAGAGGCCTCTCAATATCACCAAACAGAATTATGGAGATAACAGCAAGTCTGGCTCACTTGGAGATTAAGAGAGCTCAAGAAGAAGGTGTCATTTGCCCCTCAAATTTGCTTCATGGTCTCTTTGTGATTGGTGCGTACGATAACATGGGTCATTACTACAGCAGTACAACTTCAGAATCACATTACCACGGAAAAGCAATTTCTATCTTTCAAATTCCCGGCGAAGGAGAAGTTGGTGAGCCTCGTAATTTCACCACAAGCATTTCTTGTGTCGATCAAAGTAACAGGAAAGTGACAGAGCTTCCAGACAGCTACAATGTTGTCAAGACTGTAACACTGCCTCCCAAGAAACCTCCTGTGCCAATAGCAAGCGAGATCACCTGTTCTCAGATGTCAACTTCTAAATTTGGATCCGAGTGGAAAACGGAACAGGAATGGCTAGACCATATTCTTAGCGACAGAAAAGATGGGCCCTTAGATCTTTCCTGGGCAGCGTTCTATGCTTCAAAGGTAGGCTCTTCATCATTTGAATTAACACGTAACTCTCTTTTACCTCTATTCAATGAAAGTTCTTCTTCGCCGTCAATGCTGAAGCACGGAATGGATCAAATAAGAAAAATTACAACGTTTTTAAATCCAAGACAAATTCCTGTCATATGTGTGGCTCAACCTCTATTTGCCTTGACTAAATCCATCCAGTGGAACTGGCTTGAATTTTATGGTGAATCCAAATTTGTAGCCATGTTTGCAGCGTTTCATATTGAGCAGGCCTTTCTGAAGATGCTTGGCCAGTCTGGAGAAGTTTACTGTTTTGATTTACTACAAAGATGGAGAAGAATTCTCAGTCAATCATGTTAGAAAGCTTCTATTTAATTCAAAAAGTCGCAGTCTATCAAGCTTGCCCCCAACTAAAGAGGCATTAAGGCAGCATTGTCTCCGTTCAGCATACCAGGCAGAACAAGTCTGGGGTCGTGCCTGCTCAGTGATAGACAACGTTCCAGGACCAGAAGGATGGGAATGTACCAGAGCTGCAGGGGAGTGGGTGCCGGTCTGGTCTTCTCTGCCCTCGATTTGGGCAGCTTGTAGAGAATTGGTTAATTGCAGTTGCTCTGAATGCCGTACACGATGCTCCTGTTCAAAGGCTAAGGTTCCATGCACGCTGATTTGCAGGAACTGCACTGGATGTCAAAAATGCGACAATAAATACAATAAAAGGCATGTGCTTAGTTGAGAATTTCTAAATTTCAATATTTCCATCACTTTCAAGATCATTATATTTATTTTTGCATTTAGCGTCTTCTGTATGTAGACTCTTTTTCAAATACCAGGCGTCAAAAATACTTTTCTTTACTTGTTAACTTTTTAAGAGTTTATATGAAAATAATTACTTTGTTCCAGGTATGATTCGGAAGATGAGGAAGAGGATAGCTTGATTTAGAGACATTTAAGCTGCTAAGAAGAAGTTAATTTGCAGGAGCATTCCTATTATTCAAACATTTTTGTAAACATTATGTTACTATCTTATTGTAATAGTAAAGTAAACGAAATATTGTAAACCAGTCGTTTCATTGGTCCAGTAATTTCTCAAGAAGTAGTTTATTAAAATAGATTTTCTTGGTATCAATGTAAAGATAAAATTATTCTCTTTCTTTTTTATATCACCTATAAAGGAGATATTATGGACAATAAAAAAGATAGTTAGCAATGAAATTTGTGAGAAAAGTGAAATCTTCATAAATTCTTAAATTGTGGAGAAACCTTAAAGTTTGGAGATAAATATATGATAACCAATTAGTTTCTTCTTAGCAAGAGCTTTCAAACAAAACACAAAAAACTTAAATCGGAATATTAGAAGCTGAGATACCATGGAATTAAGAACACTAAAATGGCGGCTATAAAATGGCCACCATTTTGGTGTCCTGCACGGATTTTAAAGTGGCTCCCTATCTGAAAAGGTCTCTTTTTCCCTTACCTATGACTACAGAAAGTGGCATATTCCAATCAAAAAGTGCAGCTTTTTGGCTATATTTGCTATGTACCAGACGTACTACTAGGATCGTAACCAGGTGCACTGACCACAACACCACGGAGCTGGTTGACGGAGCATTAATTCATTATTCTTAAACTATGAGTTTAAACATTTTAAATTTAATTTTCCAATGGCATGCTGTCACCTTACACCTTCGTTTAGGCAAAGGTCATATTTTGAAATAACAGATCGATTCTTAAGGTGCGGCAGAAGGGAGTGCAAGTATTTTTCGGTTTTTATAGAATATAAATTTCTGGCCAAAATAAATCAAATATTTCTCCAGCAACAACATAGAGTTTAATTTTCTGCACATGCTAATATCAACAGATCTTGAATATTTGTCAAGACTGTTCTGAAATTTTGTCAAAACTTTCTCTTTATTTAAAAGGTTTTGACAATTGTTTTGGCCAAAATATATCAAATATTTGTCCATTAGCAATATAGTTTAGTTTTCTGCACATGCTCATAACAAAAGATCTTGACTATATATAAGGATGTCCTGGAATTTTGTCAAAACCTTTTAAATAAAGAGAAAGTTTTGACAAAATTCCTGGACATCCTTGATATATATTCAAGATCTTTTGTTATAAGCATGTGCAGAAAACTAAACTATATTGCTAATGGACAAATATTTTATATATTTTGGCCAAAATAATTTAATGCAATAAGAACTGTAAAATACTTTGGCTTCCTTCGGCCGCACCTTAAAGGCCATCACGCACTGGGCGACCAGCCGCACTACCCTCGACCAGCGACCAACAACCAGCTTGTGGTAAATAGGTCAGCGCGCACTTGACTGCAGCGACCATCTGGCCACGGCGATCACTGGGATAGTGAGTGGCGGGCAGGCGACCAGGCGACCAGGCGACCAGGTGGCCAATGATTGACGTGGCCAGTCGCTTCTTTGGTCGTGGAGCAAGTTGCCTGTATCTAAAGGTAACAATGGCAGGTCACCCAGCGCGCAGTGGCTCTAAGGAATAAGTTAAGCAATTCTATACCTTTGTACTTTTTATTTTGACACTACCCCTAAAATTATTGACAGTCTACATATGTGACTTTTTTGAATTTCAAATTTTTCAAGAATGGCTCCGACAATTTGGTTTAAAATTGATGTATATGGAGTGGTTTAGCTTCCAAACACCATATACTTAGATTTGGTTAAAAATTTGTCAAAGGGTAGTTTACAAAATAAGTAATTCCCGAAAATTCGATATATTTTTAAAGTGATTGAACCGTTTTAAATGAAATGTATATCTGGGGAGTGTTTAACATGACAAATTAAACTGTATACTTGTTTTAGGGGGATATTTGTTTAACGGTAGTTTACTGATGACTTGTTCTAAAAAAAATTGGCTTTAACGATTTCGTTCAAAATACTTATCTGTTTAGTTTTTACACTATACAAATACATATATTATATTCATTTTATGAGTATTTCTAAAAAAATAATTTAAAATAGGGAACTGATGATTGATTTTGTAAAATTTTATTTTTTACTAAATAGGCCTAACAGCTTTGTTCAAAAGTGGTACCGGAGGAATATATTTTATATATTAATTAACACATTATATTCATTTATCTAAAGTAATTAAATTTAACGATAATTGACTTAGGAAAATTATTGAATGTAGGCAATTTTTCCACGTTCAACTTAAAGGTTGAGTTCAAAATGGGTATTTGAGAATAGTTTTTCATTATAAATAAAACTATGTTTATATTTTTACAAACTACAAATAATTATAGGATGGCTTACAATAACAACAAATAATTACAAAAATTTGAGATAATTTAGAAGTGTTTTTATATAAATGATTCTGAACCAAATTGTGCAAAGTTTCACTGTGGTAAACAAAAGAGTATTTTTTTTTATTATGAAACTTAGGAAAAGAAAATTTGAAAATACAATACGCAATGAAATTAGAAATTTGTGCTATTGTATCGAGATAGTTATTTTAAAATCTTGCCACTTGATTAGGCATATTTAATAAATCTAGCCATGTGACTTAAGTAATGAAAATACATTACAGTATACACTAAAAAACGAACATTTGTTTATGTGTTTATGACTTTTTAATATTACTATAATGATGCATTTTGTTTGCGATATTTTTTAAATATATCCTTCTCTATCTACCTCTGACAACATAGTCTCTTAGAGCAATGAGCGTCACTCTTGTGTTAGATAACAGGAATATCGGGGTTCGAATCCCAGTAGGGTGTACTAAGAGTGGTTAGTTCGAAATGGTTTTACACTCTTCCTCCATGCAAATGCGGGTACACTCTAGATCCAATCTTCCTCGTTTCTAGTTCCCTAGCGTAATTAGTATACATGCGTATAACTTGAAAAGGTAGTAAGACGCTGTGCTAAATAAATGTTCTAGTAATGGAGCCCATATAAGGCGCATGCGCAACTGCTCATAGAGGAATAAAATTGGAAAATAAGTAGTAATCATCCACAATTATACCATTAAGGACTGATAAAATAAATATCAAACATATAACATTTCTAGCTGCTTGTGCTTTTTATGCTTTCTCATAGGATAATTAAAGTTATGAAGATCTATTTTGGGGAGATATCTCAATAAAACGTCAATTCTATTAACTTTATTGAAATAATTGTGTAGTTTTAAAGTATATAACAGGAGCGTCACATGAAATATATTTTGATGGGGGAAGGGGAGAAGGAGATTTTAGGTGATAATTGGGCCTTGAATTTAGGTTTAAGGCAACTGTATTTTTATAGTTATTTACTAACGATTTATCCTTCAAGTGTTGTGTTAATTTGTATTGACACTATTTCTTGTAGGAAAAAGAACAAATTTCAGATCAAAAAATCTACAGGATGTATTAAATGATAACCTTTCAAAATTACCTAACTTTCTTAAGGCTACTTTCTATTGTCTAATAGGACATCAGAAGTATAGTATAACTAGCTTAAAACAAATAATTATGCAGTAGCGACGGTGCTGCTAGCCTGCTCGATTAATTAAGCGGGTATATAATCTACTACAGAAGGTATTTCCTTTAAATATTTGTCGAATTAAAAATTTGGGCGCTTTTAAAGAGTATGGATTAACAGTTGGGAATTTTAAAATTTTGCTGTACAATTCTACGGTAAAGAAGTTTCATAATCGAAAGTACTATGATAACGAGTAATTATTCTATAATTTCTTAACTCAATATCTCGACTCTCCACAAAATTACTAACATTCAAGCTTTTCCCCAAAATATGGGGTAGTGGGTGAAACTTCCTCCTCTACGTGATCCCCTTGGTCTTTAAAGAAAGTAGTGATTAAACTAATTTTAATTATTTTTTCAATACTATTTTTATTTTAGTATTATTATTATTATTATTAATAATAATAATTCTTGTTTTTTAAATTGTTATTTCGTATTTTTAAGCCATATTTAAAATTGTTAACTTTTTTTCAAAGTTATTGTCTATGTATAAAAATGAGTTTCATTATTATTTTAAGAATGTGTGTTTCCATATATTTTTAAAATCTTACATTTTAAATATTATGTATTTACAATTTATGCTATTGTTGACCGGTGGCATTTAAGATATATTATTTAGCTTTTATTAATTTTAGCGCCACCACGTCTCATTGCCCGTGCTATAATCACACCTATTTATTTAATATATTAGAGAAAGGATGTTTGAATAATCAATCCCTCTAATACACCATTTTAGAGATTCGAGATTCATAAAAATCTCTAAAAAGTAAGGGCGTAGGCAGGGATTTTTTTTCGGGAAAGGATATGAAATCAAATTTCGGCAAATAGATATAAACACCTAAATTTTGATTTCATATAATAAATAAATTAATTTAAAATTTTATTTTTTCTCTCTTGTGGAAGATTTAAACATATTTTCTACCTTTTATTTTTTTTCCCTCTGAATGTTTACTGAAGGAGGAATCACAGGGGGGATGTATCCCGATATAAACCCCCCTCCTCCTTTGCTACGTGCTGTACCGTGGCTACAGACTGACCAATCACCAGAAAAGCCGAAGTCTCGTTAAACAACAACAACCAAGCCACGGAACGACCTTGTTGGTCGTACTACATAGAATGTTTGAATGGGAGGTCAGCCACGTCCTCGCCTCTTCTCAGAACTAAGACATTCGTACGAAGCGCGCAGGCGCAAGAGTGCAATTCTGTGTGGATACCAGTGGCTCAGGCGTCCGTTGCTACCCCCCACCCCCCGTTGCTATGTGAGTCTCAACTGCGCTGTGGAAGAGTGGAACCTTGTGATTGGACGTTGGTGACGACATGATGTAATTCTTTCCTACCTAGTTTCCCCGCTGGGCAGAATCAAATATAAGCTTGTGACCCGTAATGGAAACTACTCTTTGATGCTGGTTAGGTATAAGGACTACGAGGGCGTATTGTAGGCCCCTAGGATCGTCTTAAGCGTAAGCTGTTGTTATGGATGTAAATTAATCTTTGGCCATAAACATGGTATATTTCAGGTCATGGTTCGACGCCTGGAGGAGTTTAGGAGATTTAGTGTAAATAAGGGAAATTATTCTTGGACCATAAACATGGTATATTTTAGGTCATGGTTTAAATCTTTGAGAAGTTTAGGAAATTTATATCTAAATAAGAGAAGTTTAACTTTGACCATGAACAATGTATATTTTAGGTCATGGTTCGAATCCTGGAGGAGTTTAAGGAATTTATTGTAAAAGAGGGAGATTTGACTTTGACCATTATCTTTCTGTATTCAGGTCAGGGTTGGAATCATGGTCATGAGGGGTCAATTTATCTGAAGCTGTTAAGTGTTAGGATATTTATATTGTTACAGTCAGATGACTTTCTGTCATGTAGGTTTGTTTACTATCTCATGGGAAATATAACGTATGAGATTATTTATATTTTTTACAGTCAGATGACTTTATTTCATTTAGGTTTGTATATTATCTCATGGGAAATGTTAAGTATTAGGATATTTATATTGTTACAGTCAGATGACTTTATGTCATGTAGGTTTGCTTACTATCTCATGGGAAATGTTAACGTTTAGGTTATTCATATTGTCTACAGTCAGTTGACTTTAATGTTATATGTTATGACTACTATCTTCGAGACCTATTATATGTTAGTTTGATGGAAATGTTAACTAACGGTTTTGAGAGCTTTATATTCTCGTGGGAAGGTATATTATTTGACACCTTTAAAGTTTTTAATAGGGACAATTTCCCTGTCTATGTCAGATAATGATATCCTGTTTTATATCTTTATTTATGAAGAGAATTTCTTTGTTATTCATACCCGAGTATTGATATCTATCAAAGTTAGATATTCCTAATTGTACTAATTATTCAATGTTGATTATAATCAAAATAAACGAGCCCTCGGGCTGTATTTGTAAACCTCCGCTTGTTCTTGTCTGAACCCAGACTACCTCTTGGTTATGTCCATTAGACTTAGCCATAATTTCTCTGGTAAGACAAGGGTGTTGTTGGGCTTGCTGAAGCAGGATGACATAGGTCCCTTGTGATTACCCCTTTTTCTGTTGTAATTTAAAACCTCACGCTTTCTGTGGTGACTGGTTGGACTTAGGCCATTCGGCTAAGGGACGGTCCCCACAGAGGGCGTAAGCGGTTGAGTGCCTGCTAAAAAGTATTTTGATTACCTCAATTTTAAAAAAAAATTAAGGAATATATAGAATTGTGTAGCTAGGAGGGTAATACAATTACAAAAAAAGTGAATAAAATCATTAAAATAACTAATTCAAAAATTATTTTATTTTTGTTTATGACGGAAAATACTTAATCAATAAAATAATATTTGTAAGTAGTTCAAGACCTTAAAAAATATATTTAATATTTTCGTTTAACTAAAGTTGTGCATTTTAAAAGTTTCAAGGATTTGAATTTAGATTTAGATTTAATATTCAGAGGCTACATATTTTTGGGGAAAAATATTCTATATTAAAATGTTTGTTTAAAGCTTTGTATTACTCTTAACATGAATAGAACACGATGATTTCATTCAAAATCACTTTGAACTCTACTCTAAGGGAAAATTTTAACTCAAGCACCCTTATTCTCCAGTAAAAGTACACTAAGTTTGAGGTGCAAATCTCGGCTAAATGTGATGGCTGTGATTTAAACAAGTTTTCTTTCGCCATAATTGTCATCTCTTCCCTTTACATGTTTGTGCGTTTATTTCTAATTACCCTCTTCATCCTTACCCCGTGGATTAAGCATTTATATAACATACATTAAAGTGTATTTATAGATTAGAACATTAGTGTATACATAACAGCAAGATATGGACTACCGACTTAGTAATAGAAGTACGTTGCTTGATCCTAGCTGGGTGCACTTATGGCAGAGAATAAAAAAGCTTGCCTAGTGTTGTGTTGGCTGGAACCAGTTGTTCGTTTTGCTGGTTACTGGAGGTCAGGGTTGGAATCTCAGCTGGGTATACTGAGGGTATTTTATTTCTAAATCGTTCCACACTAACTTTCCACTAAAATCTTTGTATATTTCATCTAATGTATATCTCTTTCATCTTTATCCCATTAGTTTAGTCAAAACTGGATAGCCCGGAAAGTGCAAAACATGTATGAGAAACATACATTTCTAAACTCTCTTCAAGGAAACGTTGGTAATTCCTTAAAAAAATTTTTTTTTCAAATCCTTAGTTTAGTTATTTTAATATTTAGATCTGCCAAGTAGGCAAAAAAAATATTCAACACTTAAAACTTAAGCATTTTTAGGTATATATATATATATATATATATATGTACATATATATACCTAAAACTATATATATGTATATTTATACATATAAATATATATATACCTAAAACTATATATATGTATATTTATACATATAAATATTTTTACAAAAAACATTACCTTAGACATACACAATGCAAGAACATCTAATTAATATGAGTATGTTGACAAAATCTAGTTGATCAAGATGAAAGTTGGTTGTGTTCAATTTTTAAGAATATTAATAACGCGCCCATGCATATTAATTATAAACATCATACAAAAAATGTGATTAATCACTTCCCTCACGGCCAAAAAAAAAACCCTGAAAGTAACAGGGATGAAAATTATCTTCCCACCTGTGTGAGGGGAGATAAATGGTATTTTTGTTGAACCACCTTTCTGATTTTTTTTTCCTTTTTTTTTACAAAAAGAAGTGCCTCTTCATTGTATAGTCTCATCTTTTATTTTCAAAGGGGTTCTTCTCCCTTCTTGCTCCACCCCATAGCTTGACCCCTAACGCACACTCGCCCACGTTTTTGGAACCCTTCATTGTGATGGATGCCCCCTTCCAGAAAGAGCGAAAGGCCCGTTTCCTTCAAACGCAAACTTCTTGCATTTTTTTTTCTCGGTGACCCTCAATCACAAGCACCATTGCCAGCAGATTTAAGAGGAAGAGGGTATTGTAGGTTTCTATCCTCCTCCACCTTCTTATCCCCTCCCTTTTTCCCCTCATCTCTCTCTACAACCCCATCTCCCATCGCCTACCACTTTGACCTCCTACCTCCAGAATTCTCGATCTCAGCTCGCCTCTCCATCAATCTAATGAAACGGGAAATAAAGGTTTTTCTCTCCTTTTTTTATATAAAAAAAAGAAGCAAAAGAAAAATATATTGAAACGCGCGGAACCTCCATTCTCCTCGTTTCAGCCTTGTTTGTTGTTGTAAAAAAAAAA
>CABFVX010001451.1:0-19168 GCA_902151425.1 Timema shepardi | reverse complement strand
TATACAATGAACTATGGAGTACTTTGAATTGTGAGATTGATATTGTCTTTTGGTGAAGAGAGATAATTGTTTTTTCTGTGTGTTTCTGGGACAATGCATATAATTTGGTTTCACAAATCTTACGAGTTTTTATTAACTGTCACTATTTTATGATTAAAGAGAGAATGTTTGTGCGGGGCATTGTACCAATTTTTTTTACGGTGCCATTAATATAAAGGCTAGTCACTTTTTATTTCAAGAGCTAGAAATAGTAGAGATGCTTGATACATTCACCGAACCAGACAGGGATTCAAATTCCAATCTCCTGTCAATAGTGAACAAGAGAAAGGGGAGTAAAACGCCTTGAACATCGTGAGCACCACTGTGGGTCCTTTAAATATTCTCATTGCTTACTCTTTGTATCATTAAATAATAATAATAATGATATTTTGCACCGCGTCTTACTACCCGTTTGGGTTATACGCTTTTAAGCACTAATTACTCTAAGGGATTGGGAATTGGAAAGGTTGAATTAGAGGAAGTGAACCCGCATTTACGTGGAGGGAGAGTAGAAAACAATTTAGGAAATACCACCCCCAGTTCACCTGACCGAGATTCGAACCTCGATCTCCCCGTCTCCAGCAGTCGAGCTCAACACGACAAGCGCTTTAGCCAACTACGCCACCGAGGCGGGTTGTATCATTAAAGGTTCAGCAATGTGTTCGTAATTACTATAAGTTCTTACTCAAAAGTCCTAGGTATCGAACCTTTGCCAGATGTAATATTTCCACCATTATTATACTAACCCTCATTATGGAAAGCGCTTCTTTCCTTTACCACATAGAGGATGATACGGCATAGGGCGCGGGACTCACCATATACCTTAATTGCCTGTCATGATGGGGGAGATATTGAGTTACGTTTCCAAAACAAATCCTGCTATTTTTTTTAAGGTATAACTAATAGCGTTGGTTTTATCATCCTTTAACTAAGTTATTTTAGATTTAATAACAGTAAAACTACCCTACTAAGCCATTAATAGACCCAATATTGAACCAAACATAGAATATACAAAACAATAGTTTCACCGGTAGCTATTTATTTTTGTCAAACACCCATTGTCTCTCATCTTACATAAAAAGAAGAAAGAAGATATTTTAAAACAAATTATTTAGACAAATATTTGGTTTAAAAAGAGGTGAGGAAATTGTCAAGGGAATAATATATAAAAGATTAATATGAGCAGGAAATGGAGTGACAATGGGAGAATCTAGAACCGTGTTCAGGGTATCGAATGGTAAACCCAATGGAAGGAGACCATTGGGAAGAAACACACAGATGGAAGTATAACATTAGAATGAACCTGAAATAGAAAAGGTGTAGTGAGATGGACTGGATAGAACTATCTCAATATAGGGATGGGTATAGTGAGGTGGACTGGATAGAACTAGCTCAATATAGGGATAGGGTATAATGAGGTGGACTGAATAGAACTAGCTCAATATAGGGATGGGTATAGTGAGGTGGACTGGATAGAACTAGCTCAATATAGGGATGGGGTATAATGAGGTGGACTGAATAGAACTAGCTCAATATAGGGATGGGTATAGTGAGGTGGACTGAATAGAACTAGCTCAATATAGGGATGGATATAGTGAGGTGGACTGGATAGAACTAGTTCAATATAGGGATGGGTATAATGAGGTGGACTGTATAGAACTGGCTCAATATATATAAAGTGTAACGAGGGGGACTATTTAGAAATAACTCAAAATAGAGATAGGCAGTGTGTAATTAGGTAAATTGGACTAAAAAGGTTCAATAGGATGTAATTTTTCCCCACTAGAACAAGGAGATGGTGTTAGGGGGGGGGGAGACTGTCATTAGTGGATATATACATTCTATGGACATAAAATCCGCATCGGTGGGCCTGCGGACAA
The DNA here is from genome assembly GCA_902151425.1 of Timema shepardi. NCBI lineage: Eukaryota > Metazoa > Arthropoda > Insecta > Phasmatodea > Timematidae > Timema > Timema shepardi. The sequence goes on along the minus strand of CABFVX010001451.1, from coordinate 17,249 downwards.
AATTTCAATCATATCTAGTATCTTTTGCAGCTGATGAAGATACCGTAGTTTGAGCCCCGTCTGTATGTACTGAGGGTAGCTATCCTAAATGTTTGTCTTTCCGTCTCTCTCTCTTATATATATATATATATATATATATATATATATATATATATATATATATCCCCCTGTCTGTCAGTCTGTATATATCTCTATTTCTATGCAAATAATAGTATGCTTTCTTTAAATTTTACCTTACTCATCCCAAACCCAATAACTTTTATTAGATTTGATTAGGCTGAAATGGTACTATTTTATTTTTATAATAAAGGCCTATTAAAGAATACAAATAATTTATTTTTGAAAAACTTGATAAAACTTTTTCTATTGATATTTTTTGGTATATATATATATTTTTTTTTTAAATTATTATTCAAGGCATTTAACGTGCATTTTTTAAACCGACTGATAAACACAAGACTATTAAACCAACTTAAATCTAGGACGGCCACAACATACAGACTTCCACCGTCAATTCATTACTGGGATAGATTAAGCCACTTCAAAATAGTGATACATCTTTCCGGTCATGGAAGGAATTGAATCCAGGACCGTTAGATAAGTAGCCAGACTCACTACCAAATGTGCTAAGGCGAATTATTATAGGTAATGGTAATATATGTCAAAAGTGACATATGCAGATTGTATGATTTGATGTATTAATACATGAAAATAGATCTGGTTGATTTTTTAAACATCAGATTAATCCCTTCCTATGAATATATGTATGTAGATAGAAGTAAATCTTAAAAAACAAATATAGATAATGTTGACATATTACCTTAAAATAAACCTCATAGTTCTGTGATCTTAAAAGTGTTCAGTAAAAGTTACGAATATCCTGATAATGCAATAAAACGCTTACAAAAATAAACACGCCAAACCTTCTTCAACATGTTACACAGTTCAGGGTTTTACGTTGCTCACTACATTTATTTTAATTATTCACATCGACCGTGAAAAACCTCTCTCTTCGCTACATTAAGCTTCTCCTAAAGATATAAAGGAGCAGCACTCTACGCGTATTAAAGTACTATTTCATTTAAATCTAGTCAAGGAAGTTTATTGAACAGCCCACAGAGGTCTTGAAAAAAATTAAATTCAGTTTGCTCATATCTTCAATTAAAATTATAATTCTCTTGAGAGGAAAAGATTTTCGTAATCGTTACATAAAAAAATGACAAATACGTTAGATAATAAGTGTGCGTAAGAATGTGAGATTAGCTAAAAATATCTTTCGTTCTCTCCTCCCCCTTAGTTTTTTTAGTTCATAAATAAAAAAACAAACATGACATTTATACTCTCAAAAAAACTCTTTATAGATAAAGTATGCGATGGAAAAGAGGAGGGGAGGAAGAGGATGTATGGTGGAAAGGGTGGGGTGTGAGGGAGGGGGGGAGAGAATAGAACTCGTACCAGGCGGATAAACAAATGGGGCGGAAAAAAATTACCGACTTGGAACCCAGCATTAGCTCTTGTAACATCGCTTGGCCCAGAAGACTAGCCTCTTATTCTACAGCGCTCGTGCCTAGGTTTGACCGGAAACTACTGGAATTGTGTTCTTTATAATTTTATTTTTTAACATATGTCGACTCTGTAAACATAAATTTAGTTTTCCTACGGCTTATAAATTAACTTAAAATGCCCTCATATATTGAAGGATATCTTACAGCTTTGATCAAACATAATTGTTTAAATTAGCTCTTTTAACATAATGACTCAAACGAATTAGGTCCTGAGATCATCCATAGTTTTTCACACAATTTTTTCTTCTAACCATATATTTATTCTCTAAATTGTGGAATGACAGGCCTCCACCGTGGTTTGGGTCCCACGTTTAACTGTTGGTCCTACATTTCATCTCACAATCACCCTACTTTTACATATTAGCGCAAGTGCCCGAACGGGTAGTAGTAGTAGTAAGACGTGGTAATATTATTGTTAATATTTTCTAAATTCAATCTTTCTTCAAATAATTATATCCCCACTACCTTAGAAAAAATAAATAATAACCCGAACTTACATAATATTTAAATATTTAATTTTCTTATAACATTACCGATCTTGGTCGATCAGGGTTAGTTTGGTCATTCTTAAATATTATTTGAAACAATTAGACAATTGGTAACTTGAAAATTAACATTTTAATCGAAAAGCAAATATTAACTAGCTAAATAAAAGAAAACTACTTAATACACTTTTTCACTTATTGTAGATAATGTCACTCAGGTGAGCTCCAGGAAAACCTCAGCACGTTGTCCATCACTTTCCTCAGCATAGATCGTCTAATTGTTTTCGCCCCATCCAGTATTTGCGAGCTTGTAATGCACGAATATATGCTTTTAATGACGATATACATTTCTTACGTGGTCGGCTGAGAATATCCGTTGGATCGACCGGTGGACGACCTTGGTCAAAGGAAAGAATGGAGAACCTTTTGATATTGATCACTTCATGTATAGTAAATTTATTTAAAATTATAAAGGCGTACTTTACCTAAATACGCTATAAGTTAATGTAATTTTAGGAACCCAGAAAAGTAGGAATGGTTTTTTATTCCACTTTTGTCTTTTTATTCAACTAGAACAATATTCAATTCTATATTTTATTTATTTATTTTGTATTCATAAAGGAACACTTTAAAATAATATATTAATTATAAAATATTTTACAAGAAAAGCTATTTAGCTTTTTCTGGAAATTTTCCTCCAAGGGTCTATGTTCGTTTTAATATTTGATTTGATGTTTTACGTGTTGATCAAGCAGAATTAAAGATATATATCAGTATATAATAAGAATTACAAAATAATATATAAAATAACTCCAAAATTGAACTGTACACGATAATAAAACACCACCCACTTAGGTAGATGCGTGGTCAAACGCGCTAGTCTCACGGTAGACTAGACTGCCGATGAAGGGGAGATCTAGGTTCGAATCTCGGTCCGAATCTCGGTCGGGTTTACTAAGGGTAGTTATCAAAATGGTTTTCCACTCTCTTTCAATGCAAATACGGGTACTCTTAATTTAATATAACCTACCTAATCTCAAAAACAATTTGCGTGATTAGTACATAAGCGTATAACCCGAACGGGTGGTAAGACGCGATGCTAAAAACCAACTTGATTTTACTATACTATAGGAATACAATTAGAGTCAAAGAATGTATAATATATAAACGATAACGAGACATAATTGACAGATTAGGCGAAAATACTAAAAACTGGTAGTAGGACGTGGCGCTTAAAAAAAACACATTCTTTTTCAAAGATGCCGTCAATTCTTTGACTAAAGAAATATGAAAGCGTAATCTTGCTTTAAGACGTGATGAAATAAATGTTACAATTAAAGTTGCATTTATTATTGGCAATCCAATAAGTTAAAAAAATGTCTGAAGGAATACTTAACCCACTTTATAAGCCGAATAGTCTTGGGCGCATCTCTCATGTTATATTGGCCCAATCAAGGCAGGGAGATCAGGGTTCTAATCTCAGTTGGGACTACTGATAGTGAGATTTTTACTAAATGGTTTCCCAATCCCATTCCACTCCAATACGGATAGATCACCTCTAAAATATTTCCTTACTGATAAAAAATACTTGGAAGTTTAAAAATCAAAAGTAACCATACAAATGTTGTTGGCATTAAAGGAACCCTAAGGTTTGGAAGTATGAGGGTAATTTGAGACAATGGAAGTGAGTGATGAAGCTGTCAGTTGAAACGTAAGTGAGTTTGATAGAAAAAATAAACAATATTAGTTAAGAGAGTTTATAAAGAAGGGGGTAGAAAGCAGACGGTGAGGAAGAGAATGATGAGAAATGGATTACTCAACAACTGATGGATGAGAAGACGTAATTTATTATATTAAATAATAAATGGTACGAAACTCCGCACGGACTTTCTCGCTCTATTGTTTGAAAATGGAAATATTTACTCAAAACTCTTAATATATGAAAAACCAAATAATATACACTAGCAAACCCAATCATAAATGGCACTATACTTATGTAAAACTTTTTTCTAGTCCCAGTTTTAAATTTTAAAGTTTTGTTTTTAAAGAATTAGTGTCCTCATTTTTATGTTTGGGCCGATAAAAAAAAAGTTCAATGTTGGGTCAACATTTCGCATTGAAATTTCAACTTCCGGTTAAAATTTTCGACATTTTATTAGGTGTTGTAAATATTCATTTCATTGCGTTTCTATTGAATTCTCATTTATAAATGTTGACCAATAAAATGTGTAAATATTGACCATTGAGTCTAAAATGGATATAGATCATTATTGTACAAACATTTCTCATAAGAGGTTTAAGAAAAAAACAAACTTTAGGAGACTTACTAATATTTAATTACTCTATGGCATCGGAGAATTATTGCGTTAAAACTTAAGTAGTATCTCTTTACAACTAAAGCTCACAAAATAGTATTATTATATTTGCCAATATCTCAGAAACTGTTGGATTTATACAAATATATTTCATATAAAAGCTTTTTTATTTTTAATAGCCCTACAATTTTTCAATGACAAGTTATTTAGTATCTCAAACAGTTGTGGAGGTACGGACGTTTCTGCTTCTGTAAAGTACTCTAAAATTCATTTTCATGGGAAAATGAAAATAGCCTGTTTATTTATAATCTTAATCAACACCTAGATACGAGTTTTAATCAAAATTGTTAGTCGATTTTGAGAAAATTGACATTTTCTCTATTTTGCCCTTAAGTAAACTACTATTAATTTTAGGGTTAGATATCGAATTCCAAAAATCCATCGAGGCAACTTTATGAAAACCCTAAATACCAAGTTTTAGCCCTATTGGCAAAATAGTTTAGGCTCTAGTTGAAGGTACAGACAGCAGATGGACAGACGGAAAGTAAAAAAAAAAACCTTTTTTTATTCGGGGGGTAATGAAACGTCAAGATTCATCAAAATCATAAGTTCGATTTTTTTTGACGATCACTATACTCTCTTATCTGTAAGATAGCGAGAAAGTAAAAACGACTATAAAACACACTTCAAGAATGTTATTTTTTTTTTTTGTTGAAACGGCTCAATTCAACCATTTTGCGAATGTTCTTTAAATTGAAAAATGACACCTGGACACGAGAATCGAACCCGATACCTTTGACTTAGTATGCTTCTGTTTTAACAACTGTGCTATCTATGAGTCTTCCCGTGCCCAGGGTCGTTCTTAACTCATATTTTAAGGCAAAGTCTGGGATGGACGTGTGGAAATTGTTAGATACATATGAGTGGTCAATTAAGATCACGAGCTATCAGATTGTGGAGCGGTTTATGCTTCCAAATGTACAATGACAATTGTACGAACCCTCGTATCATTGTGGTATGGATAGCCAAACTTTCATATTTGTTAATTACGGTTATAGCCGCATATAGAAATCATGGAATGACTTCTGGAAAGCTCACTGGGTAGATCTTTGGCGTTCTAAGCCAAATGTCCCAGGTTCGATCACCGTATCCAGGTGTAATTTTTTAATTTAAAGACTATGACACATTTTTTTAAGTACTAGTATTATTATTATTATTAATAGTAGTAGTAGTAGTAGTAGTAGTAGTTCCGCGTCTTACTACCCGTTCGGTTATACGCACTTACGCAAATGTGTAATGGTAGGGCGATTGTGGGATGAAATGGAGGACCTACAGTTTTAACGTGGAATCCGAACCACGGTGGAGGCCTGGCATTCCCCACATTCATAAGTTGTGATTAATACACGTCTTGTCAGAGGTGAAGGGAGGGTTTGGTAATCAGACAAATCTGTGCCGGGACCGAGGATTGAACCCCGGACCCCCAGTATAGAAGTCCGACACCTTACCCCTAGACCACCAGGTCACCTAACCACTAATGCACTTGGTGCTCAACACAAGATAAACACTGTAAGCTTACCCACTACAGACTATTAAGGCGTTATACTTGCTTTCCATTTGCTTGAAAGGTAAGGGTTTGAATCTCAATAAGGTGCATTTAAGTTGATCCGCTCCCTATTATTTATTAAAGTTTTTTTTTTCTTTTTTATCGTTTTGCTTTGGACTATATTACCGGGAGGGACATGACATCCAGGTTCAGTCGCCTGTATGTAGACTATTCGTCGCACTGGTCGTACAGAACGTTGCCCAGGGTACACCTATGGAGGTTGTCTACACGTCGTACCAGCAATGAGATGATGTGATGGTTTTACTTATTTTAGCACCGCGTCTTACTACCCGTTCGGGTTATACGCTTAAGTAGTAATTATGTTAATTGATTGGGAATTGGAAAGGTTGAATTTAGATAAAGTGCACCCACACTTGCGTGGAGGGAGCGTGGAAAACCACATAGGAAAACTGCCCTCAGTTCACCCGACCAAGATTCAAACCTTAATCTCCCCATCTTCGGTAGTCAAGCTAAACACGAAACTAGCGCGTTAGCCAACCACGCCAACGAGGCGGGTGATGTGACGATAGTTATAATGAAGTTACGGAGCTGGGGGGTTAGTCTTAACCTAGCTTAAGCCTAGTTAACCAAATACTGGTGACTGTTGGGATAATTCAACTTAAGGGGAAAATATCCAAGGTACTAACTGGGAATCAATCCCCCAGGATCTCTAGACTTGGTACAGTAGTCCCATGGCTTTTTTGGTGCTGACTGACAGTTCACAGCTGACTTCTGATATTCCATTTAGGTATATACCTAAATTTTGACTGTCAGAAGGGATAGCTGCTTAACCCATGTTTTTGTGGATTATATGGTTCGGCGTAGGAATACATGATTTGGTCTGGTAACATTTCAAAGCCGTCAGCTGTCGGCTGTGAGCTGCCACTCAGCACCAAAGAAGCCACGGGGCTACTGTAGTCAGGTGCAAAGACCACTACTTCAGGGGGTTGGTTATTATTGTGGTCTTAACCTCTTTCCACGGTAACACACATTAATTTTCTCATTGATTATTTTTTAATTCAATCATTAATTTATTTGATATTGAGTACGTGGCCTAAATGGGAGGGCTCTTTTAGTTTGGTTTTCGAATGATGAGGAGATCCAGGTATACCGGTCCAGTCTAACGAGAGTTTGTCTTTCATAAATATCCATCCTCAAAAACTCTGGTGCATTCGCACTAAACTATCTTCCTCATCCTTAACGTACATTCATAATTTTTTATAACCCAAGCAAGGTATAATATGAAGGTCGAATTTTAATGAAAATATTTCAATTCTTATTTCAAAGCAATAGGATTATTATTATTATTAGCACCGCGTCTTACTACCCGTTCGGGTTATACGCACGTACGCTAATGTGTAATGGTAGGGTGATTGTGAGTTGGTAGGGTGATTGTGAGATGAAATGGAGGACCTACAGTTTAACGTGGAATCCGAACCACGGTGGAGGCCTGGCATTCCTCACAAAGCAATAGGAAATCCACCGTGGAGAAAAAAAAACTGCAATGTTAAAAAGCACCTCTTCATTTAAACTGGTTAAAATTAAAGATAATACCGAACTCTTGGGTAACAGTTGAGCCACCAGTCGCACTCGCTGGCACTGAGCCATTCTTGATAGGTTATAAATGACGATCCTTCTAGATTTGTTATGCTTATAAGCTACTCAAACGGTCCTCTAACTCTAGACATGGACTTTCATAGCTACTGAGTCACAGGAGACAGACCAAAAGGTTATTCACTTTGTAAGAGATGGCTGTGGTGCTCTACTGATTTTTATTGTAGTATTGGACGTAAATTTTCAAAACATATCTTTTATTAGCTTTGATGGTAAAGCAAAAACTAAAATTAATACGAAACCACCAACTATATGGTGAAAATATCCTCTAATTATATATTAAAATCAATATGAATTTTTTTGAGCCAACTGGTTAAATTGGCGAATGAATTATAAATTAACTTTACTATGGAGCAGACACAGCACCTAATCCTAAGGATATCAATTAATCACGGTCAATTTAAACAATATAATCATTTTTTTGGCTCTGTCAGAGATATCACAATCAAACCTGGGAGTTTAATATTAGTATATAGCCACGCTAATAATTTTGATACACTTACGGGTGCTGGTAACTAATTGGCTGTCGGGAATAATTCACGAAAGGAATTATTGAGTATTATTATTATTATTATTATTATTATTAGCACCGCGTCTTACTACCCGTTCGGGTTAAACGCACTTACGCTAATGTGTAATGATAGAGGAATTGTGATATGAAATGAAGGGCCTACAGTTTAACGTGGAATCAGAACCACGGTGGAGGCCTGGCATTCCCCACATTCACAAGATGTCTTGTCGGAGGTGAAGGAAGGGTTTGGTAATCAGATAAATCTGTGCCGGGACCGGGGATTGAACAATTATTGAGTAACTCCCTCTTCCAGACCCACCCAGAATTAAATAAATATCTTCAATATCGGTTTACCACGACCTCTAAGCTATGTTAGATGATCATTTCATGTTTGTTTCTGAAACAAGAACTATTCTTCTGACAAATACCACTAAAATGTTACTTTATTGGACTCTTTACACTTGTCAGAGTTTTCACATCTGTTTTGACGTATTTCTCCAACAAGTGTTGGATTTTATACGGCGGAAACTTGTGAAAGCTGTGGTATTTCTGTTTTTGACACATGAGGGCGCGCACCATTTGGCCCATGAATTTAAAAAAAAAAAAGTTGGTTAGGCGTCTTTTACAACCTTTTAGATACGATCTAATATCTGTAGAATCAAATTTTAATATATATCCTCTTAGGGGAGTCACCTTTTATATCGTTGAAGCTAGTTGCATACATTCAATTGTTTCGAAATATGTAATTAGTGGTTGGTTATTTTAATATTGGATTTACACCAAAATAAAATATAGGTATATTCATTTGGCTATATACCATTTTGATTTGAACACATTAAATAAATAAATATAAATATATATGAATATTAGTTATTAAAATTAGTTGAAAATCTTGGGAAGGGAAACGAGCTTGAGACCTTTGGCTTAGCGCACCAATATTCTAGCACTAAGCTATCCAGGATTAATCCCGTGCTCTGTTTCATCCTTGACTCATATCACTAAGCCAAAAGGTCTTAGGTTCAATTCCCGTATCCAGGAGTCATTTAAAAAAAATTAAATGTGTCCTCCATACGGGTAATCCCGTAATTACAGTGATTTGTAGCCTGTGTGTTTATAGTCAAATGTGGATATGTTATATTAGCTCATTCTCAAACTATCACACCACTATGTTTAAAGGTAAGGATATAGGAAAATAGATCTAACCTTTCCTAAACAACTGCGGTTATTTGTTGTTGTGGTCACCTCAGAATATCATTTGAGATCTATTTTTTATGGTTTAAATTTTAGATGCGTCAAAACCACCACTATCATAGAAATGTCAGGGTGTACAGTTTTTTTAATTATTATTAAGAAAGTGGTGGTGAAATTTACACGTCTAGTTCAAAGATCTGTCCTTTCTGACTTTTTAACTAGTCGGTCATTATCTTACCTATAAAAATCAGGTGCATAGCTTTGATTTCTGGGTAAAGATGAAAATTGATTAATGGTAGATTAGGTTTACATTTCCCTAAAAGCTATATCATTATTACCACCACGTCTTACTACCCATTCGGGTTATACGCAATTAAGCTAATGAGCAATGGTAGGGTGATTGTGAAACGAAAAGAAGTACCTACGTTTAACGTGTTTAACGAGTTTAACGTGGAATCCGAGCCACGGTGAAAGCCTGGCATTCCACACGTTCACAAGTTATAATTAATACACGTCTTGTCAGAGGTGAAGGAAGGGTTTGGTAATATGATAAATCTGTGCCGGGAATGAGGATTGAGCCCCGGACCCCCAACACAAAGGTCCGACACCTTACCCCTAGACCACCAGTTCACCCTCTAAAAGTTATATTAATCGTATGAGCTTTTGCTGTTGTGATGGTCCTTTATTATTTTAGGCTATGGAGTTAAAAACACATAAGTACTACGCTTAAGTAATAAGCCTGTTCACGTGGTAATAAATTATACTTGTAATAATTCCAGTGTACACTGGTTTGATTATATTTGCGGGTATTAGTTCCAAATCGGGATAAGGTTTAATAAAGGGGACTGAATAGAACTAGCTTAATATAGGGATAAGTAGCCTACTCTTTTAAGTACGGCAATGAGCTTTCGAGCTTCTAATGCCACAGAGTAGGTTTTATCATTAAAACTCACCCAATAAAACGTTAATTTACTAACATGGGAAATAACTACTTTATATAGCTTCCGCTACGTCACAGTTGGAAAATTTATTTAAAAAACATGTTTTATAATTATTTCCCCAGGTAGCCACAAAGTAAACCGTCTTGTAAGTAAATATATTGCGAGTGAGTAGGACGGATTTAAGTCGTTCTAGCGCTAAGCAACGGGCCCAAAGAATTTGTTTGGATAAATAAATCAACATCCGCGAAACTCCCCTTCAATGTACAGCGACCGATATCAACCAATCTCCAAAGACCTGTCTACACGGCCATTCTCGACCAAATTATCGTCCCCTCGAGTCCTAATCTTTTTTAACACGACCCGCATCGTTAGGCAATAATGACAAAGACGACACCTTCGAGCAGACTTCCTCTAAATTCAACCTCCCTCATCCCTAACTCTAGCGTAATTAGTACATAAGATTATAAACCTGGATGGGTAGTAAGACGTGGTGCTAAAATAAAAGTAATAATCGAGGAGATGCAAAGACTAGACACTGATTCGACTCAATAGCGCATTCGCAGAACCTTCAAGGTCAGCCAACATATATATATATATATAGCACAGCGTCCTCTACCCTTTCGGGTTATAGGCTTACGCTTATGTACCAATTACGTTAATAATTATAGGAATTAGCAGGTTGAAGTTTAAAGGAAGTGTACCCACATTCACATGGAGGGGGTGGAAAATCACTTTTGAAGAAAGAAAAAACACCCTCGGTACACCCGACCAAGACTTGAACCTCGATCTTCCCGTCATCGGCAAACTAGTATACTGTGACAGTAGCACTTTAGATCACGCGGCCACCAAAGTTGCTGCCAACATCATGTGTTGGCTCTTTATTATCTACAACAATTCAGCCTTCACAACACAACATGTTGGCACTGACCGGCCCTTTCAACTACAACATGTTGGTTGTGCCGTTTCCTCGTCGCGCGTTTCTCCTACAGTCACGTCAGGTCTACCGCGCGTTTGGTCAAGATACATCGGTCCAAGTAGATCCTTTCGCACGGTCAATGCGTGACGGCTGGACCCAACCCTCTTTCCTCGACGTTTTCTATGCGGTTGGCGGTTCAACATCAAAGAATGATAAGGAAACCTTTCACATGGAAGGTTGCTATCACGCGTTTTCAGTTGTGACTTTGCTGTCTTGGTTTCAAGGTCATATATGAGTCTTCATCCTCTTGCTCCTCACTCCAGCCCTTGGTGCCTGGAAGCCGGGAAATTTCAGCTGCAGTAACAGTTTATCTCATGTTGATATCACTTCTTGAAATTTCTGGGTGTATGACAATCAGTAGCACGTCAAATGATGAAATGGACATTCGAAAATAATTCAACAATTTAGGTAGATGCTGCCTTAATTTATTAAATATCAGGCTAAACTCACCCTCAGTCAATCGCAAACTAATTAGTGGTTGAATCCAAACACACCTTTATTTTTCTTTATTGTATGTTTAGGTGTAATATATACGTAATCATTGCTTGTTCTATATTCCCCTTCATTATCAGCCAGTGTAAGCTACTGACTGCACTGTGCTGGAGATTTAATTTATTTTTTATATAGTTGGTGATTCACTCTATACGGTGGCAAACAGCGTGGCAGAAATCGTTCGTGTTAAAAGACTCAATAATAAAAACGCGGAGAATACCTGACGTGCGTTATTGGATACGCGCAACAATGAAACGCCCATGGTAAACGGCCCTTTTAATAATGCTAAATATTTTAATTCAAAATATATATTTATTTATTTTATAAACTGTTATTACTGTCACGTTCGAAGAGAATGAAGAATCGATATACAAAAAGGAGTAAATACAAATAAGTCAAATTAGTTCTTCCCCTCACAAACAAAACCTTTCACCCCGCCATTCCGGAGTTGGGAATGAGCGGCATCCACTTTGATCTGAAACCGGCTGAAAGATTAACAAAGAGAGAGGACGAAAATACTTTTTTACACATGAAACTCTTTTGACACACTTGTGTGGGTTGTTTCAATCTTACGATAGAAACATCGGAAGGAAAAAAACAGCATATACAAAATAATACAGCGCAGTTACTGCTTTGGAATGGATTAATTTTGTTGTACAATCTGCTATCTCGAAAAGAATCAGTCTCATCTTGACTGACCACTATAATAATACTTTGTGGCTGGACTATATCAATCGTAGCCCAGTAGTGGAAATATTAGCCTGCACTAATGTGTCGCTGTCCAGGGAACTCCTAAATGTACTAATCTTACATTCTTTCCATGGAGGTTCTTTCCATGGAGGTTCTTTCCATGTCCAGATGAGATGAGATGATGCTGATAGTGAGTATGAGGGTTTTTAGCCAATGGAAATACTTTCAACTTAAGCCTAATTAACCAAAATTTGGTTGGCTATCTTTGGGATAGTTCCCCTTTCAAGAAAAATACCATAAGTACCATCCGGGAATCGAACCCAGGACCCCTAGACTCGTAGCCATGTGCACTGACTACTAACTACACCACGGGACTGGTTACTGATTACATAATGGTACTATGTCCTAACCTATTTCCTAACTTAACAGAGCAGGTTTAGATTACTACCTTCACCTTACATGAAGTGTACATCCACACTTAAAATAATATCTTTTTAAGTGTGTGCGATTAATAATGCTCTTAAATTAAATAATTCGAAGGGCTGTGACGTGAGCTAAGATCAGTATTTTTCAATTTCTATAACAAAACACATCTTTTTGGGCAAAATAAATCTAATATTTCTCCAATAGATGGCTTTATCTTCATTTTTTTTATCCTTAATATTCTCAACAGTTCTCTGATATATTTCACTGCCATGGCGTATTTTGACCAAGACTTTTTTTTCTTAGATTGTAGGTTTCTGATCTAGCTCAGCAATGCATAAGACAAATATTTATGAACTTATGATATATATTTCTAAGTGTAGATTAGATAAAAAAATTTACCGACGCAATATTTTATTTATTTGGACTAAAAATGTGATTTTGATATATAAAAACGGTAAAACTATTGACTTTAACTTACGTCCCTGATCATCCCATTTTATATCGTTTATTAACTTATGTCAAACTTAAATTGCATGTATTCCTAAGTTAAAATTTTAAATTAAACTGTTCTTTCGTGTCAGGTTAGTAAAAATTTATTGCATATTTAAACAACGCTGGAGGTCACCAAAATTGTTTTGATAGCTTATAATTTCCCTTGCTATGGCAGACCCTAATAAACTATATTTAAATCCCTGCAAGACAATCTTTCTTCAATCGAGCCTTTCGGGCCAGTTATAAAAACCTTTTTTAATCCATGTCCATTTACGATAACACTTTTTTGTATGAATATTTAAAATTAAATAAATAGTTCCATATTTCTCAGCTTCACTAACCTATTGAGCTTCACTGATGCATGCAATCATTTTGACCAACGATGTTAATCCACTTCATTTGTTAAAGTGGCAAAATAAGTTATTTCTAAAATTTCGGAAAATAAAAGAAGCCAAATTTAGTGTGAGTCAACAATTCAGGAGCAAAAACATTTGTTCAACATTTCATACTTATATGTACATTTTTTTCAAAACCAAATTTCCCACCGAAATTAGTATGACGCCAAGGCCTTGCAATAAATATACATTATTCTATCCCGAAGACACTTGGCAGGGTCGTCGAAAATCCAATATAGTTACAATGTCCTTTCCCCTCCAAGAGAGTCTATGAGATCAAGGATCAGGTAGCTCTATCTAAAAGGAGAAGCCGGATACTTCTCTAGCGGGCCGCATCTCCAATTCCATCGCCTCGGTTCCATTCTCTGGATGTTAAATTATTCGGGCGACTGGCTCGTCTACCTTCTTGTATATTGTATGACTCCAAGGGGACCTTCTTTACCCCCCTCAACTCCATCCCCCTTGTAGCCCCAATGTTCTTAAGCTCCGCTATGTAATCTCGAGTTGGCAGAAAAAACAACAAACCAGTAAATAGATAAAAATAATTTTCAGGCTTACCAGTTTGCAAGTATTATGATTTCCACACACACGTGCTGTGCTTATTTTCATGGTAAACCTGTGTGAAAAGATGAAATCTCCTTCGGGAATGTAGAAAAAGATTTTAAAACGTTCCTGTCGTATAATTTTCATGGCATGTTTATTATTTAATAAGGGCTTGTTATATGGCACTTTCTAATAATAAAGTGGCATCAAAATACGATTTACAAACGATTATATATCCTAGGACACCATATTTTTAATTCAAACTAAGCAAAGATACAGAACTAAAAGTAAAAGCCAAAACTCCGGCAATAAGAATCAAATTCTTTCAGTTACCTCAATAACGCGTTCGCAAATCAAATGCCACATTATTTTTTCGCGACGATTATTCAAAAGGCAAAACATTGCCCTACGTTGCCTTTGGTGTATAGAGACAGCCTTGTGATAAATTTTGACTCTCAGCTCCAAGGTAATTTCAAAATTTCCTACCAATTGTGAGAATTTAAAGAGTCGAGTCAAGTGTTTTGTTGGTTGTTGTACAAAGTTTTTTTTATGCAAGTAGCAAATGATATGGCAAGTGAATAAGCAGTGTAGCTGCTCTTTTGTGTCATCGTATTCAATTATTGGGACGAGAAACCAGAGAGAGTTTATTCGGTTCACCCCATTTTAATAAACACAACTTCTAAACAAAGCCAAAACCTAAAATCTAGAACCATAAACACAAACTTCAGAGGTTCACAGTCTACAACGCACTGTCAAAGGTTGTAGGGAAAAGATGGATATTTTGTTTACAGTACGCACAAATGTGAAGTTCGAAATTTCTCGAGTATAATTGTTGCGAGACATTGGTCTTAACCTAGCATCGTCATTTGTTACTTCTCGTTCGTTGCAAGGCGTTGCGCAACAATTTGGCAACCAGCGGCACTATTTAATGTAACGTCAGCCGACAGGTCTGCAACAAGGTCTTTTGTTGCGAGACAAAATGTAACATTTGGTGTGCGTACGGTTTAAATACCTCTACTTGACAACTTCAAACATATTACTCGCAAATGAAGGCGAACTTAGAGCCAGTTTCATAGTCAAGTTTAGTACGCCTCAAGTGCGGCGCTACACTAAATACAAGACGACACCTACCTAAACTCAAATGGAATGGGCCGTTCTCGCATAGGAAACTGGCCCATTCCATTCTGGTTTAGGTAGGTGTCGTCATGCACTTAGTGTAGCACCGCACTTGAGGCGTACTAAACTTGACTATGAAACTGGCCCTTAATGTCAATATCATCTAGTTTGGTTTGTCGGTGACGGTGCTGGGATTCAAATAAAGGCTAGGAACACAGAGAGCTAAAAAAAAAAGATCAATTCTCCTTTTATGAGACCACAGGTACATATGGTCTAAATAATACCTTAGTTATCCTCGACCAGTTAGTGCGATTATTAAATGTTTACAGCCTGGATGGATATTAAGACACGGATAAAATAGGGAAATATTCAATGAAACAGGAGTTACAACGCTCTAATTTATTATTATTAACTTTATGAATATGATATTAAATTACACATTCAAAGATGAATATTTTTTAGAATGACAACAATTGTTCCTCACTTTATTTATATGAAAGTATAAACAATAAAAAATAAAGACTGCACAAACATTAAATATGATCAAGTAAATGTACATTTAATTATGAAAAGTAGAGGATGGATGAGAGGGAGAGGGAGGAGGGTTGGTATACAGGGTTGGAGATAATTTAATTAAATCAAATAAGTCTTTTTATTGTCCCCGCATCTCACTAAACATGTGGATAATATATTTATGTACTAATTAAGCTAGTATGTTATATTTGAGGAAAATTGAATTTTGAAGAAGTGTATCGTAATTAACGTGGGGGTGGGGGGTGAGGGGGGATAACCTTTACTTTACATCCATTACTGTTTCCAGCCTATGACATTAGTCATTTTTTTATTAAGTCATATTTCCCACTATCGACTGAATAGGCCTGTCGTAGCTTCACATGCCTTATAGGCCTGTCGTAGCTTCACATGCCTTATAGTCCAACTAAAATATAGGACAACACCCAACTCCCAGCCGTTAATTCATAACTGTGAAAGAGTAATCCCATATTTTACTGACGATACATATTTGGTCATGCCAGAAATCGAACCCGGGGGCTTTAGAACAGTAGACACACTCAGGACTGAGGTAAGGTGATTGAAAGTAAAATATTGTTGAAATATATATATATAAATATATATATATAAATATATATATATATATATTCACGCCTAGTATCTCTCTTTAGGTGCAGATATTAGTACACGAATTACGATACGCTTAAAACAATACTTGAAATAACGCTAGAGTGTGGGTCAAAAGGGCTTAGGTAGCCCCACGGGTTTAATTTGTTTTCGTAGATAGATTTCTGATGGTATGCTTCACCGCCTTGTCTTCCTGGAAAACATCGACAGTATTTACAACCACCCTGGATCCCCGGGTGAGGCAGTTATTAACTTTCCACGTCCAGTGGCTTCAGGGGAAATATCAGCAGCGTCTGTCCAATATCAGAGCCAAACTCAACTTCACGTGATTAATGGAGTTACTCAAATTACCACGTCCCAAATATTGTTTTCCCTTTTGAAATGATTATTTTATTATTGTTTTATGGTATTTTATTTTTTATAGGTTTAATTTTACTCATAAGTGATTCAAATAAAATAAGTTGCTAGAATTCATTTTACCGTAGTTTATTTTATATTAAATTTGTATAGGAGTACCTTTTTGATTACTCTGCAAAACTAGGATTAAATTATATATCTTTGTAAGATGTGAGCATTACTTTAATTCACTAATTTAAACATGTACTTCATTTTAATTATAATAAATAACTTATATTATTACGTAATAAAACAAAGTTATTTGAAACATGCTTGATGTACACTCCGTCGAGATTGTAAGGTAGCAACTCACTGGCTCAGCCCACGCGGTATGCTATACCTCCTCACATGACTGC
Source organism: Timema shepardi (assembly GCA_902151425.1). Lineage (NCBI taxonomy): Eukaryota > Metazoa > Arthropoda > Insecta > Phasmatodea > Timematidae > Timema > Timema shepardi. Next base: position 5 of record CABFVX010001451.1, on the reverse strand, counting down.
AGGAT
>CABFVX010001450.1:146270-164968 GCA_902151425.1 Timema shepardi | reverse complement strand
CGGGCTTCTCCGGGGTTCCTCGTTGGGGAAGTTGGTGCGCCTAATAGCAGCTCGGGCTTCTCCGGGGTTCCTCGTTGGGGAAGTTGATGCGCCTAATAGCAGCTCGGGCTTCTCCGCTTCAACTTATTCTATTGCGCATGCACCTGTCTCACGTGTTTCCCGGCAAGTTCTTATCGGTGTCAATAACTGCGACCATTGTTTTCTTGTTATATGGAGCAACTTGTAGGTCTGTTATTGTTCATTTTTTCTAGAACATGACCGATTTGCGTTGTCACACTAAAGAGTTTCAAAGTGACTTAATTGACCTTTATAAAACTATGACGTGTTTTCTTCCATACTATCGGCCATCTTGTCGCCAACTAGACAAGCACCAAGACTCCACCCACCAATAGACCTACTGTTGGAGAAAATGACGGGGATGTTGCTACGTGTGATGGGTAGCGACCTCCGGCAACGTACCCACCAGGAAACCCATCTCAAGAAGACCGCGGGTGAATCAGTTCGTGTAATGTGGCCTTGAGTTGAAGCGACTTATTGGATTAGATTATATTGGGCGGTACAACGAATGTTGTATCCCTCCATCTTTTGAAGGTGGTTTATTTATTTTTTAGCTCTTTTCTTATCATTAAGTGTAGTACAAGAGCTATTAACAATTTAACCACCCCCTCTCAGGGTTCTAATGATTTAAAAAGCACTAACCACACTCGCAATAGACTAAACTGCCCTTGATGGATAAACTGGAGTTCGAATCCCGGTCGAGTGTACCGATAGTGGTTTTTCTAAAAAAATATATATATAAAATGGTGTCCACGCAAATGCAGGTACATTTGCTCTGAATACAACCTTCCTCATCCCTAACATCTTAAGTCTAAATAAGCGTATAACCCAAAAACCCTAGGAATTTTAATTATACTTTTTTCTTTAATTTAAAAAGTTTTTCGTCAAATGCCCCTGTGCTTGTGGCAAATATTTAAAAAAAAACTGTTGAGATTTTTATTTAGCACCGAGTCTTACTACCCACTCGGGTTATACGCTTTAAGTACTAATTACGGTAATGGATAAGGAATTGAGAAGGTTGAATTTAGAGGAAATAAACCCTTATTTGCGTGGAGGGCGAGTGGAAAACCATTTAGGGAAAACCACCCCCAGTTCACCCGACTGATATTCGAGTCTCATCTCACCGTCCATCGGTGGTCTAGCTCAACAAACTGTTGAGATAACAATTTGTAACAAATTTAATTATACTCATCCGTTTGATAAATGTATTTTGGCCAAAAAAAAAGGTTTTGTTATAAAAAAAACCCTGCAGAAATACTCACCTTAACTGGCTCAACCTATCCTTTCACTTTAATATTGCAAGCTCCAAGTTCAAAATCCATCAAAGTTCTCCCTCCTACANATAACACGTGGTGGAAGGAAAGGGATAAGTATTTTTTATGTAAATATTATCGCCACACTGAAGAAAAGACTTCACAGTAAGGAAAAAAAACTTTCTCTCACGGTTTTCTTTTCGACAAGAGGAAAATAGCCTCCCCCCTCTTACAACCATTTTGTCAAGAGTATTATTTCGAAAAATATTCGTGTATAAGTGTGAAATTTACATCGGGATTCATTTAAAGACTAATTTTTTTATAGGACCCGTTTCGATGGTCGGATGATCTTAAGGTCAAGATCCAGAGAACGCAGATTTTATAGTAAAACATTATTATTATTATTATTATTATTAGAACCGCGTTTTACTACCCGTTCGGGTTATACGCACTTACGCTAATGTGTAATGGTAGGGTGATTGTGAGATGAAATGGAGGACCTACAGTTTAACGTGGAATCCGAACCACGGTGGAGGCCTGGAATTCCCCACATTCACAAGTTGTGATTAATACACGTCTTGTCAGAGGTGAAGGAAGGGTTTGGTAATCAGATAAATCTGTGCCGGGACCGAGGATTGAACCCCGGCTGCCAGCATAGAAGTCCGACACATTACCCCTAGACCGCCAGGTCAACGACTAGAAAAACATTAATTTGGTAAAAATAAATCAAATATTGCTCCAGTAAAAATATATAGTTTAATTTTCTTTACATGATGATATCAACAGTGGTTGAATATCTGTCATGACCGTAGTGGCATTAGATGAATTTTTTTTTAAATTAAGAGAAATTGTTATCATTATGTGAAGAAAATTAAACTATATGTTTCTACTGGAGAAATATTGGATTTATTTTGACCAAAACAATGTTTTGATATAAAAACTGCAAAAAAAAAAAACCCTACCTTTTCTCACGTCCCCTACAACCCCAACTCAGATCTCGCAATATACTTGTCAGTCGGTGGCGGAGAAGTTGGAGTTTAAACCTTTCTTCGAGATGGTTTCCCACTCTAACTACAAGCAAATGAAGGGGACATTTCCTCACCTTCCTTACCACATTAGTGGCGTATTACCCAAACGGGTAATGAGACGCGTGGTAGGGAAACAAAACTGTAAAATATGTTTCTCCCATCACGTTTTAACGTTTACCATCTTTTGGGACTGTCAGATACTATTTTCCCGAGGCCATACGACTATTTAATGTAATAATATTTAGCACCGCGTCTTACTACCCGTTTGGGTTACACGCTTTTAAGTACTAATTACGCTAATGGATTTGGAATTGGGAAGGTTGAATTAGAGGAAGAGAACCCGAATTTGCGTGGAGGGAGAGTGGAAAACCACCCCCAGTTCACCCGACCGAGATTCGAACCTCGATCTCCCCCGTCCTCAGCAGTCGAGCTCAACACGACAAGCGCGTTAGCCAACAACGCCACCGAGGCGGGTGACTATTTAAGTGATGCTATATTGTGGGGGAAAGAAAATAAGTGGTTTGATTTTGTTTTTCTCGGGGAAACCCCAGTTTATGAGCGTGGGAACTTTAATAAGTGAAATAATCCCTCCGAGCAAACTTCCAAGTTATCTCCTTAGAAATGTATGGAAATTAAGTATATCTACATTATCTTAAGTGTAAATGGATGCGAAGAAGTTTTTTTTTCGTAGACTACATCAATTTTAGTTCAATTTTTTTTCTTTCTTTTCTCTCGTGAATCAAATTTTTATCTAACATAAAACAAAATTAAACGTGTCTTATCCCCCTACCCGCTTCGGTGGCCACATGGTCTGAAGGCGTCGATCTCGCAAGAGCCCTTGCCGAGGACTGGAAGATTGGTGTACGAATCCCAGTCGGGTTTACTCAAGGGTGGTTCACCCTAAATGTTTTTACACATTTTCTCTCTCTCTCTCTACTAAAATACAGGTACAGTTCTTCTAAATTAAACCTTCTTTACCCCTAAAACTTTGGTAAATAATTGCGCTTCGGTGGCTGCATGGTCTAAGGCGCTACTTTCACGGTAGACTCACGATGACGGGGAGATCGAGGTTCGAATCTCGATCGAGTGTACTGAGGATAGTTTTTTTTTCAAATATGGGGTTTCATTCTCCCGCCACGCAAATGTGAGTACACTTCTTCTAAATACAGCCTTCATCATCCTTTTAAACCACTAGCGTAATTAGTACATAAGCGTATAACGGATGGTAAGACACGGTGCTAAAACCAAATAGTTAATTTATGTATTATTATTATTATTATAGAATTACTTGAGCCCAATTTGCTTGGAATATGACAGCAACCCGCCTCGGTGGCGTAGTTGGCTAACGCGCTAGTCGTGTTTAGCTCGACTGCTGAGGACGGGGAGATCGAGGTTCGAATCTCGGTCGGGTGAACTGGGGGTGGTTTTTCCTAAATGGTTTTCCACTCTCCCTCCGCGCAAATGCGGGTTCACTTCCTCTAAATTCAACCTTCCCAATTCCTAATCCATTAGAGTAATTAGTACTTAAAGCGTATAACCCGAACGGGTAGTAAGGCTTGGTGCTAAATACTATTATTATTAATATGACAGCATTCTTGGAAGAATGACGTGACTCACAACAACACATAAGTACCGGTAACGCAAAAAAAAAATCATAAAACTATATACATAATTTATCTTGTTCAAGGACACGTAAAATGTCCCATTTCATATACGGGAAATGAATAAATAAATAACATAACCACTCTGTGTGCTCCTAGACAAGGTCAACAAAAGTAGAACGGACGTTGGGAGGGAGGGAGAAAAATAATAACTGCATGTGCTATGGGACTGAAAGAGTTGCTAGTCTTCAGGTCTTGAGTCTGAAAACCATTCCGCGGTTAAGGCTGTGCCACAATGTGCTACTTCACGAGTCGCTACTATTGGCCCGTCTACAAACAAACGCACCCACTTGTAGGACTACGCAATAACGTAATTTAGTCTGTCTACAGTAGCCCCATGGCTTCTTTGGTGCTGACTGACAGCTCACAGCTGACAGCTGATGGCTTTGAAAAGTTACTATGCCAAATTATGTATCCCTGCGCCGAACCATATGATCTGCAAAAACATGTGTTTAGCAGCTGTTACTTCTGACAGTCAAAATTTAGGTATATACCTAAATATTTATTGACTGTCAGAAGTCAGCTGAGAGCAGTCAGTCAGCACCAAAGAAGCCATGGGGTTACTGTACAATAGCTTCCACAAGCGAACACGATCGTATGTTGGAACTGTCGCACCCGCTTGTTGGGAGAAGATTAACATTGTCCATCGCTTGCGTTCAGCCAATAAAAAAAATATGAATGGGCTATTAAAACCAAATAAAATGAAGTTATTTGATCTATGACAACATATCTTGGAAATTTATATTAAAGAATAAAGGATTTTCATTTAAAATCATATATAATCAACCATTTAAATATTTATTTCTTATTTGAAAACGCTAATGTGAATTTGGACTTTGATGACCATGCTTGCCATTTGTTCCTATTGGTTGAAATCACGTCTTACGGCTTTTCGTTGTATACGGTCTATTTTGTATTTAAGAGAAGCGTAATTACGAGTGCGTTTGCGAGTCCGACAAGCGGGTATGTTGGTTGTAGTCACGTGACCCTACAGATCGAGCTACTGGATAGTAAGTAGCGAGTTGAACTTGTCCCAACATTCATAGCTGCTGTGTTTTCACTCGCCGCCGGCGAGAGCTAGTTGCTGTTATTTTTTTATGTTGCACCAGGCTACTTAATAGCAGCTACAGTAGCCCCTCGGCTTCTTTGGTGCTGACTGACAGCTCACAGCTGACTTCTGACAGTCAACATTTAGATATATACCTACATGTTGACTGTCAGAAGTGACAGCTGCTAAACACATGTTTTTGCAGATCATATGGTTCGACGTAGGGATACATAATTTGGTCTGGTAACTTCTCAAAGCTGTCAGTCAGCACCAAAGAAGCCATGGGGGTACTGTACTCGTGTAATACAGCCTTTACCCTGTACAGGATCTTACATTGATTATACATCTTAGCTCAGTTGGTAGTGTGTCTATCTAATTAGTTAAAGAGTCCCGGGTTCAATTAAGGGGATAGCCGAAAATTTATCATTGATGTAAATATGGATTTACCCTTTAACATTGATGAATTAGTGTCCATGGACGTGATGATGTGCCTGTCATAGTGTTAAGTTATATTATAAGACATATGCAGCTACGATGGGCCTGGCCAGCCGGTACTAGAAAATATATGGCTTAAATAAAAAAACTACTCAGTCCACAGTAATTGATATAAAAAAAATATCATACATTGCTTTATAAAGGATATGGTAGATAATACAAAGAGTACAATTCACGACATTAAGGATTTGTAAACTGCTTTGTTGGCCGCATGGTCTAAACGAGTCACTCTCGCAGTAGACTATGCTGCCTGCCGATGATGGGTTTGAATACCGGACGGGTGTAGTGAAGATGGTTTTTCATAGATTATTCTCCCCTCTCCCTCCACACAATTGGTGGTACATCTACTCTAAATTCAACCTTTATCATCCGTAACAAATTAGTGTAATTAGTACATGTGTATAGCCTGAAAGGGAAGGGATATATATAAAGATATATAAGAGTACAAGAGCATAGTGGGCCTTAATTTATTCAAGGGAAATATCGGAAATCAAGTAAACAATATTATTTTTCATTTCAAACGAATCCTATATGTGCATTTTAAACAAAATAACTAGAGACATTTTTGAAAAACTCACTCATCAGTGAACTACCCTTAAATGAGGGCTAAGGTAAAAAAAAAAGAGTTTTGTGGTACAGCCCTATAATATACAAATATTAAATTTGAACAAAATACATCAAAATGTTTGGATCCGTGACCAGGGAGAGACAAAAAAAAAAGGTAAAATCTAATTTTCTGGGTTCTTGTTCACATAAAACGTAAAAAAAACTTGTCAAAATCTCAAAATAGATTGTTTTCAAGATCACAATACTTTCTCTTGATATTAGCAAGTAAAAACATAGAATTACACTGACTTAATACGTAATATTTTGTTTGTGTAATATATATTTAGGTTTATAATAAATGGTTTTTTATTTTATTTTTAGCATTTCAAACTTCTTAATTTTTAATAAATAATTGTTCGTGTTTGTTGATTTAAGGTAGGCCCTATATACAACCGTTTCTTTTTTCCTAATAGTTGTGTCAACTAAGAAAATAAATACAGCTTTTCAAATTTGGAAAATGTATGTGATCAACATCTTGCGGACCACACTTTAAGAAACACTTGTATGTATGGTTTCATAGTAGCGAGACAGCATGTGCACATATGTCGTGCGATTCGTATGAGAATAATAGTTGGAAGTTTATGTTGGCGAGTCACGTTTCAGCCTTGCTGTTCTACATGGTGTTAGCATGCAACAGTTCTAGAGGTAGTGAGTGATACGTATTCTTTTTCTATGGTAGCTGCAAAACAACATCTCTTTAAAACAAAGTAACAAAAGATTATTTTCCTTTCTCTCCTCACAGACTCTGCAATACCTTTGCATCGCACCTAATTTTCCATCTGGGCTATCCGCATATTTACACTAATGAGGTAGAGACGAAGAAAAATAATGGAAATAAATGGCACGACGCCCCACACATACTTTCTCCCATTTTTATATTAGAATATACATTAACTAAAAACCTGTAAGATTTATGAAATCAAATAATAGGTCTGTACATTATTATACAAACAGTAAGGTGACATTGCGGTCTAAGGGTAAGGTGTCAGACTTCTGTGCTGGCGGCCGGGGTTCAATCCTCGGTACCGGTAAAGATTTATCTGATTACCATCACCTCTGACAAGACATCTTGTGAATGTGGGGGATACCAGGCCTCCACCGTGGTTCGGATTCCACGTTGAGCTGTAGGTCCTCCATTTCATCTCACAATCACCCTACCATCACACGTTAGCGTAAGTGCGTAAAACCCGAACGGGTAGTAAGACGCGGTGCTAATAAATGAAACAGTACGCATTGTTACTTATTCTATGGCATCACCAACTATGAACATGTTACAAAAAAAATTGATAAAATAGAAAAATCTTTATCCACCAAAGAGCAGAAGAATCATTGAATTCATTTTCAAAGACCTGAATTAAAAAAGTATTTATATTCGATTATAGCTCAGAAGTTGTTGTTTTTATAAAAAAATGTATTTCAAATAAAAGATTTTTATCTTTAATAGTAATATAACTTATATAATATATAGTAGCCCCATGACTTCTTTGGTGCTGACTGACAGCTCACATCTGACTTCTGACAGACAACATTTAGGTATGTACCTACATTTTGACCTGTCAGAAGTGACAGCTGCTAAACACATGTTTTTGCAGATCATTCGGTTTGGCGTAGGGATACATAATTTGATCTGGTAACTTCTCAAAGCTGTCAGTCAGCACCAAAGAAGTAGCTTTACAATGTTAAGTTATTTCGTATCTCAAATAGTTGCGAAGAAATTATTAAAATTGGAAAATTTCTTTCATATAAAATACCCTCAAAGTCATTTCCATGATAAAATGAGAATTGCCATCTTGTTTATAATAATGAACAGTGTATAGATATAAAATTTAATTAAAATAGTTAGAGGGAGTTTCGAAAAAATAGATTTTTTTTCTTTTCTTACCCTTCAGTAAACTACTCTTAAATTTAGAGGTTTCATATCTAACTACAAAAACCCCTTAGAGGGGACCTTATGAAAACCCCAGATACAAAGTTTCAGCCCAATAGGTAAAACAGTTTCGGCTCTAGCCCGAGGTACAGACAGACAGACAGACAGACAGACAGACAGACGGCATTGAGAAAATAACTTTTTTTGTTTAAGGGGAAATCAACATTTATCAAAATCTCGAGTTAGATTTTTTTTTTGACAATCACAATACTCTCTCTCTGAGGTGTCGAGAGACAGTAAATCAAAACTGTATTTGCATGGAGGAAAAGTGTGAAACATTTTGGAAGAATTTAACCATCTCACCTAGCTTAGATTAAAAAAAAACCCAACTTACAGGCCGCCAGAAAATTAAAACAGGTGAGAATAACGACTTAGACAACGTGGCCACTGGTGTGGGTCTGTCCTATTATAAGCCAAAATGAAAATTACACAACGCACAAATTAACACCACACCTACCCGCCTCAGTGGCGTAGTTGGCTGACGCGCTTGTCGTGTTGAACTCGACTGCTGAGTACGGGGAGATCTAGCTTCGAATCTCGGTCGAGTGAACTGGGGGTGGTTTTTACCTAAATGGTTTTCCACTCTCTGGCCACGCTAATGCGGGTTCGCTTCCTATAATACAACCTTCCCAATTCCTAATCCATTAGAGTAATTAGTACTTAAAAGCGTACAACCCGAACGGTTAGTAAGACGCGGTGCTTAAAAAAAAACACCACACCTCCTTAGTTTTAGTAACGACATTCTTTTCATTACTACGAGTAGGGACGGAAATTTTCTATAACATTTCATTTGGTATATCGCAAGGTGTATATTGAAAACAACGATATATTAATAAAATTATATCATTATTATTATTATTATTATTATTATTATTATTATTAGCACCGCGTCTTACTACCCGTTCGGGTTATACGCACTTACGCTAATGTGTAATGGTAGGGTGATTGTGAGATGAAATGGAGGACCTACAGTTTAACGTGGAATCCGAACCACGGTGGAGACCTAGCATTCCTCACATTCACAAGATGCCTTGCCAGAGGTGAAGGAAGGGTTTGGTAATTATATCGATCTATTGTTAGCTTACGGTAATATCTTGAGCTGCATCGTTCTGAGAGAACTGTAACAACGTTATTAAGATGGCTGACTGTTTTGTGCTACCATTCTTTGCCTCTTTATATTTTTAAATCTTTTATTTAGCGGTTGAAGAGAGCAGACAAGTCTTTATAAAAACGTTGTGGGGAGGGAAGGGCCAAGGGTGTGGGGGGTCGGGGGAGTGTATCAACTATGTTAGTAAAATTAAAGAAGAAAAAATCCGTTTTATTCCCAAGCCCTATACAGGCTAGGTTTGATACATGAATTATATTGATAAATTGATCGATATATCAGATATTTAATGGTCGATATAATCATATTGATGTTTTTTTGTAAATAAATCAATACATTTTTAAATAGATAAATTTATTTTATATTATTTATCTAAATTTTAAATGCATTTTTTATTATTTATCTAAATTTTAAATGCATTTTTTATTAAATTTATTTTATTTAGTATATATATATATAAAATCATGCTAAGCTACTTTTAGTACCTAACCTTTCTAAACACAGACATCCTGTGTATGGATTATTGAAGAGCCAGCAAGACTAATTTGTTAAGTATTGAAGAACCGACCAGACTAATTAGCTATTCTAGGTGCATTACCCCTCGAGTTAAGCCAGTAGCCGCTAATCAGTGGATAATTGACAGGTTAAGCTCCCCTCCTCCCCCCTCCTTCAAACCCCCCTACCCACTCCACTAGATCCACGTGAACTTGAAAGTGATTTTATGTTTACCACCTTTCGGGTTGTCCCAATTTCAATCACACTAACACAACGGGCAGGCGAGAATGCGGTCTAAAATGTCAAGCTCGTTTGATCTGGCCTGCTGGTAACGGCGGGAGGGAAGAGGGGAGGGGGAGGATTTCCAGGATTATAGTCCCAGCCGGATTTACTACTGGAGAGTCCTAACACCTAAATGATTTTCCATACTATCCCTCCAAGCAAATACCTTTAAACCATTACCTTTCTTTTACCTTACATTTTAATGTAATCAATTTAGATGCAGCCTGCTTCGGTGGTCACATGGTCTAAGGCGCTACTCTCGCAGTAGATTAGACTGCCGATGATTGGGAGATCGAGGTTAGAAACTCAGTCGGGTGTATTTTTTCCTAAATGGTTTTTCACTCTCCTCTATGTAAATATGAGGTACATTTTCTTCCATTTATACCCTTATCTGTCAGTGTAAATATTTACATAACCTCAAACAGAGAGTAAGACGCAGATAAAGAGATATTGTGGATTCATGACTTGAGTGTATTTATTAAGAGGGACCAGAGCTGATACCCCCCCCCCNCCCCCCCTAACATCCACTTCACGTCTGTGATAACAAATTAACTGCATCAAGGTCCTACACCTTAGCTCAGTGGGTAGCGTGTCTGGCTATTTAACTAAGGGTCCCGGGTTTAATTCCCAGCATAGCCGGGGGAAAAAAATGGTACTTTTTTTTTTGTGGGTTTCCCCTTTTTTACACTGATAAATTAACGACCAGATAGTTGGTTGCTGTGTATGTTCTAGATTCAAGCTAGTTTTTTAGGTCGTCGTGTTGATATAATCAGTCGGATCAGAGAGTGCACTCGAAATTATTAATTTATGTTTTAACCCTCTGAATATATTACAGGGAAAGGACATGACATCCAAGTTCAGCCGTTAGCCGCCCCGGGGGCGCAGCACGTGGTCCAAGGTACGTCATATGAGGGGGGTCTGCACGCACTCGCAATGAGATGACAGTGAATATGGAGATAGGGGAGTCTTAACCTAACGTAAACCCTGGTGACCGTTGGGATCATTCCTCTTTAGGGAAAAATAATCAAGCTACCAGCCGGGAATCGAGCCCTGGACCGCTAGACTAGTAGAAAAGTGCACTGACCGTTACATTACGGGGGCCCGGCTACCATTAAAATGAAACAAAACAATAAATTAAAGCTGACCTGGCGGTCTAGGAGTAAGGTGTCGGACTTCTGTTCTGGGGGTCCGGGATTCAATCCTCGGTCCCGGCAAAGATTTATCTGATTACCCAAACTCTTCCTTCACCTCTGACAAGACATCTTGTGAATGTGGGGAATGCCAGGCCTCCACCGTGGTTCTTCCATTTCATCTCACAATCACCCTACCATTACACATTAGCGTAAGTGCGTATAACCCGAACGGGTAGTAAGACGCGATGATAATAAATAACATGTAAAACTAGTCCAGAGAGTGTCCCAGTAACCATCAGAGGAGTATAAAACGAGGCAAGGCTCGGCGTGCCTGGTAGAAAGTTTCCTTCTTTTATTATTATTTTTTACCACCACCCGGTAGAAAGTTTCCCGAAGTATGTCTCTTTCTTTGTCTGCGGCATCGATCCGGTTACAGCTACCGAAGACCCGCGCGCAGCGAGCGCCGAGTTTCAGGGACCAAAACAAAAAATAAAAACCTTACGACACAATCGTACGTAACTTTTCATAAAGTCTAATATACAGGCTGTTTTTTTTAAAAAAAATAGTATTCAGTAACTTAGAATCTTGTAGTACTCGTTAAAATGAGTAGTATCGGTGCACTTACCTTTGTTATTTACATAACGCATAGCACAGGAAAAATTTAAGGTGCGGCTGAAGGGAGCACAAATAATTTTACATTTTTTATAGCATTGATTTTTTGTTGCCCAAAATATATAAATTATTTCTCCAGTAGCAACCTAGAGTTTAATTTTCCGCACATGCTAATATCAACGGATCTTGAATATCTTTCAAGGTTGTCATGGAATTTTGTCAAAACATTCTCTCTTTATATAAAAAGATATTCAAGATCCGTTGATATTAGCATGTGCGGAAAATTAATCTCTTATGTTGCTACTGGAGACATATTTGATTAATTTTCGCAAAAAAAAAAACCTATAAAAACTGTAAAAATACTTGCGCTCCCTTCTGCCGCATTTTAAGAGCGACACGTATTTCACATAACAGAGTGACAATATTATTACTATCACCGCGTCTTACTACCCGTTCGGGCTATACGCACTTACGATAATGTGCAATCGTAGAGTGATTGTGAGATGAAATGGAGGACCTACAATTTAACGTGGGATCCGAACCACGGTGGAGGCCTGGCATTCCCCACATCCACAAGTTGTGGTTAATACACATCTTGTCAGAGGTGAAGGAAGGTTTTGTAGCAATCAGATAAATCGGTGCCAGGACCGAGGATTGAAACCCGGACTCCCAGCACAGAAGTCCGACACCTTACCCCCTAGACCACCAGGTCACCATTCAACAATGTGTTTTGTTAGGAACTTCTATTAACTCTTTGTCTCCATTGATGTTTAATAATATATTATTCACGTGCAATAGTGTTGGTGTAAGTTTACGATTTCCAGCCGACTGTAGCACAGAGTTGATTTCCATGTGGTGTATGCAGTCGCCTTTGTAAGCGAGAGATTACCGCTCAGACGCTCAGCTCGCATATATAATTCTACAATGCGTTATTTCAAATAATGGTTCACGCCAAAAATGGGTGACCTGGCGGTCTAGGGGGTAATGTGTCGGACTTCTGAGCTGGAGTCCGGGGTTCAATCCTTGGTCCCGGCAGAGATTTATCTGATTACCAAACTCTTCCTTCACCTCTGACAAGGCGTGTATTAATCACAACTTGTGAATATGGGAAATGCCAGGCCTCCACCGTGGTTCGGATCCCACGTTAAACTGTAGGTCCTCCATTTCATCTCACAATCACCCTGCCATTACACATTTTTGTGAGATGAAATGGAGGACCTACAATTTAACGTGGGATCCGAACCACGGTGGAGGCCTGGCATTCCCCACATCCACAAGTTGTGGTTAATACACATCTTGTCAGAGGTGAAGGAAGGTTTTGTAGCAATCAGATAAATCGGTGCCAGGACCGAGGATTGAAACCCGGACTCCCAGCACAGAAGTCCGACACCTTACCCCCTAGACCACCAGGTCACCATTCAACAATGTGTTTTGTTAGGAACTTCTATTAACTCTTTGTCTCCATTGATGTTTAATAATATATTATTCACGTGCAATAGTGTTGGTGTAAGTTTACGATTTCCAGCCGACTGTAGCACAGAGTTGATTTCCATGTGGTGTATGCAGTCGCCTTTGTAAGCGAGAGATTACCGCTCAGACGCTCAGCTCGCATATATAATTCTACAATGCGTTATTTCAAATAATGGTTCACGCCAAAAATGGGTGACCTGGCGGTCTAGGGGGTAATGTGTCGGACTTCTGAGCTGGAGTCCGGGGTTCAATCCTTGGTCCCGGCAGAGATTTATCTGATTACCAAACTCTTCCTTCACCTCTGACAAGGCGTGTATTAATCACAACTTGTGAATATGGGAAATGCCAGGCCTCCACCGTGGTTCGGATCCCACGTTAAACTGTAGGTCCTCCATTTCATCTCACAATCACCCTGCCATTACACATTAGCGTGAGTGCGCATAACCCGGACGGTTAGAAAGACGCGGTGCTAATGATAATAATAATAATAATAATAATAATTCACGCCAAAATAAAGTAGAAAGATTTCCACAGGGCTTTTTTTTCCTTAACGACCCTATAGTTTGAGTTATATTAATATTTAAAAAAAACTGATATTAGCTAATTTTCACCAAATGTTTAATCACATTTGCGTAGCTATGAGACTAGGCTAGATGAAAAAGGGCTCTAGATCTAGCCTTCCTTTAAACAAATACAGCAATTGAAAGGCTCACAATAGAACATTTGAAGATATTTGAGAACTAGCAGCGAACTTTCCTCTTTAACACGAGATCAAAAGTTACATAGTTCTCTTTCCCTTATTTCTTATTGGCATGATAATAGGTGGTTGTAGGTGAAGTACGATATTAAGTTTAGGTTTAGAAAGAATACAGTAGTTCCAGAAAACTATATAGACCATTGTGTTTTAATTCTCGTGGCCTGACCTCGATTGATACTTTTATCATTGACTGAGGCTGTCGGTCACCTTAAGATAAAATAATTAATGTTATCTGGGTTTATATGGCGCACACGCGGACTAAACATCAAGCTCATCTAGTCTGACTTTCCAGCGGAAGGGGAGGTAGTGGTCGGTTCGAATCCAGGTTAGGTGGTTTTATTTTTACCAAAAGGTTTTTCACTTTCCCTCAACGCTAATGTAGGTACATTTTTTCTCAATTTTATCTTACCCATCCTTACCCAATTAGTGTAATTAAATGCGTGAGACTGAGGAAGGGTTGAAATATACGTCGGGTAAAAAAAAGACTTGATTGAGGTCTCGAGTCCGAGTCTATTGAAGTCTGTAGTTAGTTAGCTTAATGATAGAGTGAAAGAGTGATTAATCTTGACAGTTAAATCTAATTGTAATAATGCTTAGAGCTAATTACTTCGATATTATCCATGACATCCAGACAGACGTAGGTTGTACAGTGGACTGACACCTAATTAGCTTCCTAGTTCTCTCTCTCTCTCTCTCTTTGAGTACACTGTACACACATTGTGCCCCAACTTGAGAGATTAAAACACTTTATTTTCTACACACTTTAATTATAAAACGTTCCAAATTTACTTTCTCACAAATAAGTCAATTAAAAAAAAAGGGTTTAAAATCTTGTGAAAACGTGGCAGACATCAATCAACATGAGTAGTTAAAAAGAAAATCATGATACCTAAAAATGACATATTTGTTTGAATAAATAATATAATAATATTTAGCACCGCGTCTTACTACCCGTTCGGATTATACGCTTTAAGTACTAATTACTCGGTTGGATTAGGAAATGGGAAGGTTGAATTAGAGAAAGTGAACCCGCATTTGCGTGGAGGGAGAGTGGAAAACCATTTAGGAAAAACCACCCCCAGTTAACCAGACCGAGATTCGAACCTCGATCTCCCCGTCCTCAGCAGTCGAGCTCAACACGACAAGCGCGTTAGCGAACTACGCCACCGAGGCGGGTTGTTTGAACATTAATAATTGTCATTATCATTGATTTAATTTACGAATACGTGAAATTAGATCTGGGTATCCTTTATAACTGTAAGATAAGGTTCTTAATATGGAAATTGGACAGTAGCGATGGACCGGATCACCGATGAGACCTGAAGGCTCAAAATTCGATCCTCGAATCGGATGTCCTGAATTTTAGCTCTCCACATGTGTGAAGAAGGAGATGAGTTAGAAAACTTTCCCCCCACCTTTTTTTTCTACTTACCGTTCAGGCTATCCGCATATGAAGAAAGGATGATAAGGATATATTATTATTAGCACCGCGTCTTACTACCCGTTCGGGTTATACGCACTTACGCTAATGTGTAATGGTAGGGTGATTGTGAGATGAAATGGAGGACCTACAGTTTAACGTGGGATCCGAACCACGGTGGAGACCTGGCATTCCCCACATTCACAAGAAGGAAGGGTTTGGCAATCAGATAAATCTTTGCGGGGACTGAGGATTTAACCCCGGACACCCAGCAAAGAAGTCAGACACGTCACCTTTCGACCACCGGGTCACCCTATTTAACTATAAATAATATATATGAAAAAAATTTAGAACAATCATAAAATTATCGGCTAGAATTTTAAGTAAAGCTTTTAAAGGCAAATGCCTATAATAGTTTTACGCAATGCTTTTAAATAATTTTGTTCTAATGTCGGAACACCCCTTTTCGCTCAAGTTCAGGCATCAAAGTATCTAAATTTATCTAATCAGCATTAAGTAGCTTATAATTTCGAGATAACTTCTAGATATTAAGATACTAAAAGAGACTTACGTAATCTTGTCTCGCTGATCTTACTCGATGTGACAGATCTATATTTCACAAACTCGCTCCCACGTACCAATGAGCCCCAACACAAGGGCACACCCCTTTCTTTCTTTTTTTAGTTTTTTAACCTCTCGACAACCAACAGGTAATAAAAAGATAGTCGTAAATATGTCGGCCTATCAAGTCACCGCCGTAATCTAATCAAAAAAAAGAAGAAGATAAAAAAAAGTATGCGTACCGCCCTTTTTAAGTCGCCTTCAAGTATCCTCGCGCCGGAGATAAGCTTTGAGGTATGAATCCTACGTCCAACCCTTTTTTTTAAAGTTATTAGTGTGATAGCTTTTTGCATCGACCGATAGCAAAATGGCCGACACTTTTTCTATCTGACATTTTGGTGGACAAAGAGGTGGTTTTTTTTGCCTGTGTGGCATCGCTACCCGGTTTTGTTATCAGTTACGTCACCTGGATTAATCAGGACCATATAGAAGGGGAAAGGAGGGTTAAATCCAGTGGCGTACCCCACGGGAGCCGTACAGGGCGTTTGACCCCAACTCCCCAACACCGAAAACCATTTTAATAAATTTATTCTTTATTTTTTAGCACCACCTCTTACTACCCGTTCGTGTTATACGCCTATGCACTAATTATACTAAAGGCTTAGGGATGGGGAATATTTAATTGAGAGGTAGCTCACCCTATTTGCGTGGAATGATAGTGGAAAAACCACTTTCACTGAACCCAACCGGGATCGATCCCCTATCTCCCCATCCTTGACAGTCTAGTCCAACACGAGAGAAGCGCGTTAGACCACGCGGCCATCGAAGCGGGTTATTTCAAATTGAACCACATGAAATTATTTTTTTAGCANAAAAAAAAAAAAGGTTTTTGCAATATATTATATAAACTGCAAAAACTACCCTTTATCACGTTCCCTACACAATGAAGGCGACAAATTCCAAAACTTGGAGATGTCTTTATAATAACGTTTCATGTAAGTAGTTTTTTGGGAGAAAAATGTGAGGAAAATGTCCCATCTCATATATCTGTAAAAATCCCTTAAGCGGCCTCATAATGATAAATAATAATATTCCTCCTCAGATATATACTACTTGGAAAACACACACAAGAAGAGGGGGGGAGGGGAGTGACAGTCAGTTGCATCTTCACCGACATCCCCCCTCCCCCTCATCGTCCCTTTGCTTCACCCTCTTCCTTGACAACATCCATAATTTAGTGCAAACAAGGGTGAAGACGAAAAGAGGTTGCCGCTGAGTGATTACCCTAGAAGTGAGTTTACATCCCCTCCCTTCCCCCTTACACCTCATCCCCTTTCCTCATCCGAGGTAGGGGTAAGTCGTTATGGGCTCGAGAGAATTGAACAGATGGGTAAAGAGAGAGAAAGGGGGGGGGGTAGAGTGATGGGAGGGGAAGAAAGGGGGTTAGCACTTGATCGTGTGACTTATTGGCTTCTTCCACTTCCCCTCCCTATTTCCAAGCTTTGAAGTGGATCTGTAGACAAAACACTTCAACACCTTGTCTACCTTTCCAACATATATATATATACACACACACACACACACGCGGTGTCACCTTAGGAAAAAAACCTCTTGGAAGATACGAATAAATACATCAGAAACTCGTCAATCCGGATGGATCTAATCCGGATAATCAAAATTCCTTGTAATCCGTAATTTTAGGATTATTTTACTGTAAAAAAATTGGACATACGTAACATTATGTGAGAATAACATATTTATTCACAGTATGATACAGAGTGGAGGGGGATCATATACGATTTTAATAACAAACAAAGACAGAATAAGGTTTTAAAAATGTATAATAAAATTATAATAAGTGTAAGGCCTTATTCTGTTTTTGTTTGTTGATAAAATTGTATATGATCCCCCACACACTGTATCATACTATAAATGTGTTATTTCCACGACATATTGCGTGTGTCCAATTTTTTTTTTAGAGTAAAAAAGTTCATAAAATTAACTAATCACTCGTAACAATTCTTATTTCTAGTTTTAGTTGCCCTTTCTGAACAGTGGCGGATTGAAAATTGTTGTGTCCCGAGGCACAATTATTATAATATGCACCCCCCCCCCGCCCCCTTCACCCCAATTTTTTCAAGGGTTTTAGATCTCGGAGAAAAGAGGTGTTGGCGGGTGGAGGGGCGGAATTTAGTATTTGAGAAAAGATGTCTACGAAAGAAAATAAGGCATGCCATGAAAATAAATATTAAAAACAAACAAAAAAATTAAAATAATGTTATTCAAAATGTGCTGCCCCCTAAAGTCACCACCCTTGGGCCCGTGCCTAGTGAGCCTATAGTGAAAATCCGCTTCGGTTTCTGAAGTACGAATTTTTTTATTTTTTTATTTTTGCAAAATACAATTTGATCGAGGCCTGCTAGCGATTATCAAATTTAAATAAATAGTTTATGTAATTTGTTTACAATACCTATATATTTATATTATTATATCATAGCTTGGTATATTTTATGTTACAAAAAGTTCACAAGTCTGACGTAGCCCCAGCCGCGACCGTTAGTTCTACATCAGCAGTCCCACGCAAATATAATATTTACTATCTTTTTAAAATTCTGTTATGCCAACTTGCAAAGTAACTATTGGTATTGATGATAAAGTCAGAACAGAAAAGATCCTTTTTTTAAATAAATAAATATATGAGCCCTGAGAGAGAGGACTGGCGACTTGGATTAAGGGTTTAGTCTCCTAGAGTTTTGCATACTGCCTGCATTACAAAAGAGAGATCGGA
>CABFVX010001450.1:125952-140607 GCA_902151425.1 Timema shepardi | reverse complement strand
GGATTTTATATGTATACATACGTATGCCTGCATGTATGTATGTATATGTATGTATATATATATATATATATATGTATATATATATGTATATATATATATATATATGTATATATATATATATATGTATGTACAGTAGCCCCATGGCTTCTTTGGTGCTGACTGACAGCTCATAGCTGACAGTTGACAGCTTTAAAAAGTCACCAGACAAAATTACGTATCCCTACGCCGAACCAGATGATATTCAAAAACTCGTGTTTAGCATCTGTCTCTTTTGACAGTCAAAATTTAGGTATATGCCTAAATGTGTGGGATGTCAGTCAGCACCAAAGAAGCCATGGGGCTACTGTATGTATGTATGTATGTATGTGCGCGTATGTTTGTATGTCCCTGGCCTAATACCTGAAATGGTTTATGAATTTTGTTTAAACTTTATATTTAGATATTATAAGCTCCCAGCTCTTAATTTACTGATAGAGATTTTTTTTTAATTCAAAGTTTTTCAAAAATGGCTTTAGCGATTTTGTTTAGAATGTATATCTGAGAAGTGAGTGACCTCCCAAACAACACTGATTACTTTTTTTTGAAAATAATTCATTCAAGGGTGATTTAATCATCGATAATATTTTAAAAATTATTACAAAGATTTTGTTCAAAATTGGTAAGTTCTTAACAATGTTAATAATTTTTGCATATTTGTTTTCTTTAAAAAAATAATGTTATAGTAGTTTTACTGATGACCGATATTAAAAAAAATAGTTTTCTTTAATTGCTCTAACGATTTTGTTCAATATTAATATTGTAGAGAAAAGGATCTATTTGCAAAGAATTTGACTCAAAGTTCGAAGTACAGTAGGATTTGGTTAATTCAACATTAGTTGATCCGATCCTACCATAATTCCCCATGAAATTTCTATTTAAATCAATGGTAAAAAAACACACCATTTAAGTCAAATTTTAGAAGGAAATAAATAATTCGAAGCGAATATATTGTTATATTTTTTTAGTGTGTACTCTTTTTAAACCCAAACTTAACGATCTAAATTAAACCACCCCATAGGCCGAGAATGTCAAATAAAGTTGAAGTTGGCCTATTATTATTATTATTATTAGCACCGCGCTTTACTACCCGTCCGGGTTATACGCTCTTACGCTAATGTGTAATGGTAGGGTGATTGCGAGATGAAATGAAGGACCTACAGTTTAACGTGGGGGATCCGAACCACAGTGGAGACTTGGCATTCCTCACATTCACAAGATGTCTTGTCAGATGTGAAGGAAGGGTTTGGTAAATCAGATAAATCTATGTCGGGACCGAGGATTGAACCCCGGCCGCCAGCACAGGAGTCTGACACCTTACCCCTAGGCCGCCAGGTCACCTAAGTTGGCCTATTGACACGATAGTAAATGAGAAGGCAGGGAATTATGCGCTGGCATTTAATATAGGGGATGCTTTGGCTCTGCGTTCATCAATTATGATTCAAGTCTGCAATAAAATTATACTAATTTTTCCAAATTTTTATATTTTTTGTTTTAATGTTTCAGGTTTTTATGTATTAATTATTGTGTATATGTGTTTTATATAACTAGTATAAAATCAGTGCCGGATTAAGCTTGGGCGGGGCCTATAGCATAATATCATAAAGGGATACCAAATTTACAAATATGCATATGAATATTAAAATATAAATCATTTACTTGAACAGTTAAGTAATTCAATATATTTACTGTGAGAATATTTCTTATGACTACATTTTTAACTAATTAAAACATATATACTCAAAATTTTAAGATTCTTGCCTCAAGGTGTACATGCTCGTAAATAAGGGCTATTAATTTTTTTAATTTTCAGCCATCTTCGTGCGGTAGACATCGCGTAATGTTCAGCAAATACAAACTTAATTTTATTTATAAAAATATATTAGTTATACAATATTAATTGCAAACCAATAGGTCTTGAGATGATATATGATCAGAGAAATAGGAATTCAAGATGGCCATATAGATTAAAATAATAGCCAACACCAAAATCTCGTGTTTTTTATCCACCCCACCTCACTATTCGTGTTACAAACATTTATATTAATTACGTCAAGTGCGTCGCCTCGTTAAGCGAGAGATTATCCCGCAGACGTTTAGTTCTAACGCAATATTTAATTCTACGGTGCATTATTTCAAATTAAAGTCGAAATATTTCAACCGGGTTCTTTTTCCTTAACAGCTCAATAGTTTGAGTTTTAATTTAAAGAAACAAATGTGTGAAAATGAGACGTTAGCTCATTTCCAACGACTATTTGACCATATTTGTGGAGCTATGGGACTAAATTTGATGAAAAAACTATCTAGATTGTGCCTTTCTCTAACAAATACAGTAATTGTTTGATAGATTCATAACAAAGTTGTGAGATATTTAAAAACTAGCATCATTTCCTCTTCACCTTGAGATAATTTTCGTAGTTTTACTTCCCCCTCTTTCTGGTTGACATGACAAAAGTTGTTTGTAGGCGAAGTGTGTAAGAGAGTACAAGCTTAGACCTACTAGAGAAGTAGTTCCATAAAAAGACACAGAACATTGTATTTTAAAACGTAGGGCCAGGCAGCGATTTATACTTTTTCACTAACTGGGGTGGCCACCTTACTGTGGTAGTGACTATGATAGGTAGAATTTAAGAGGCTATGTGTCCAAATCTGCGTCGAGGTATAGTGGAAAACCGTTTATAAAAACAATCCTCAGTATGGATGAGGGGTAAAGGAACCCCTTCTTTCCCGTAGTTAGCAAACCAGAATAAATGACCACATGCCTACCGACATGGACAGCAACTTAATCTAAAGGTAAGGAAGAGTTATTTTAGAAGAAATGCACCCACATTATCGTGAAGAGAGGGTTGGAAAACCAGTATCGTATTCGGCTGAGATTAGAGCTTGTACCTCTAAATAAGTCACCGGTAATCCAGTCCGATGTGAGACTAACACCCTAAATAACGTTACCACCGGTGCGGGTCACAAATAAATGCTTCTTTTTCACTGGCACTTTCATTTTCTTATATTTTGTTGATAAAAATTAACCGTTTCTTTTTATCGCACTGTACCAACATCGCAAATTGCAAAGACTTAATGAGGGAAAGAGAAGAAAACATTTAAAAAAAAAGATAATAGGGGGTAATACATAAATGAAAAAAAAAATAAGAACAAATTTTCTAAAAAGAAACGTCAGTTATTAATGATATGACAACAAATATTAATAAAAGTACATTAAGTTGAAAAGTGAAGATTGAAGTTTATGAGTAAATAGATAAAAAGAAAAGGTTAATAAATCGAGTTGGGCTTTAAGAGGACCAGAAGGAGCTAAGATGGCAAATAAATAACAAAAAAAGCAGAGTCTTTGGGTAATTTATTTATGACACAATAATTTAATACTGTAAAGAAAGCTTAGTTTATACCAAATAAAACCTGAGTAAAAAGTAACTTTTACTAAAGTAATTAAATTTTAGATGTCAAAAAGATGTTTGGGTACCACTTTTTTTTGATAAAAATGTCGGGGGTAGGGGTTAGGGGTAGGAGGGAGGAAGAACTTGTTTTGATAAAATAAAAAATAAAAAAACAATTTAAAATAAAAGTGGTGTGCGCATCATTCCCCCTTTTTCCATAGAAAATAAATATAAAAAAAAGCTCTCTCTAGCACGAGAATCAAGTACTGTAGTGTAAGAAAGACGAAGTATCAGGATACCAGGAGGTTGAAGAGAAGGAATTCTGCCCGAAGGAGCGACAGATAGCATGTCAAGTAGTCCAAACCGCACACTTGCGCTACGAAGCCAGACCCTTCTTCTTCTTCGTTGAACTTTCTAGTGCCACCCCACTCACCCCCCACGCTTCAAGAACTTGGTAGAGGTCCTCCAGACCAAAGAATCGAGCATCCGACATTTCGTCCACCCTGACACTTCTAATCTGCCCGAAATGTCTTTGTACGCACCGAAGTCACGAATGAACAAAACACACTCCATTTAAACTTTGGCGACACTGTCTTTAGAGTGAGCTTTTGCCGAGATGTCACCTAAAACAATGGCGACTCCCTTTTCTCAAAGATAGTGAGATGTTTTAAGGTAAACTGGAAAGGAATGCCAGTCCAGTTTTTTTTAAAATTTTTGCTGGTTTTATAACGGAAAAACCTTTTTTAACAGAATAATTAAAATAGGGATTAAATAGACCCGTTCATTTTTATTTTCTATAAATATTAATCATTTATTGAATATGGCGGCATTAGATGACAAACTTTTTAAATGAAGAAAAAAAAGTTTTGTCATTTAAAGGCTAGTTTCATAGTCAGATTTGGGTGACCTGGCGGTTTAGGGGTAAGGTGTCAGACTTCTGTGCTGGTGGCCGGGGTTCAATCCTCGGTCCCGGCACAGATTTATCTGNGCTGGTCCCGACAGATGGTCGCCTTGGGCTAGCTGGTCCCGACAGATGGTCGCCTTGGGCTAGCTGGTCCCGACAGATGGTCGCCTTGGGCTAGCTGGTCCCGACAGATGGTCGCCTTGGGCTAGCTGGTCCCGACAGATGGTCGCCTTGGGCTAGCTGGTCCCGACAGATGGTCGCCTTGGGCTAGCTGGTCCCGACAGATGGTCGCCTTGGGCTAGCTGGTCCCGACAGATGGTCGCCTTGGGCTAGCTGGTCCCGACAGATGGTCGCCTTGGGCTAGCTGGTCCCGACAGATGGTCGCCTTGGGCTAGCTGGTCCCGACAGATGGTCGCCTTGGGCTAGCTGGTCCCGACAGATGGTCGCCTTGGGCTAGCTGGTCCCGACAGATGGTCGCCTTGGGCTAGCTGGTCCCGACAGATGGTCGCCTTGGGCTAGCTGGTCCCGACAGATGGTCGCCTTGGGCTAGCTGGTCCCGACAGATGGTCGCCTTGGGCTAGCTGGTCCCGACAGATGGTCGCCTTGGGCTAGCTGGTCCCGACAGATGGTCGCCTTGGGCTAGCTGGTCCCGACAGATGGTCGCCTTGGGCTAGCTGGTCCCGACAGATGGTCGCCTTGGGCTAGCTGGTCCCGACAGATGGTCGCCTTGGGCTAGCTGGTCCCGACAGATGGTCGCCTTGGGCTAGCTGGTCCCGACAGATGGTCGCCTTGGGCTAGCTGGTCCCGACAGATGGTCGCCTTGGGCTAGCTGGTCCCGACAGATGGTCGCCTTGGGCTAGCTGGTCCCGACAGATGGTCGCCTTGGGCTAGCTGGTCCCGACAGATGGTCGCCTTGGGCTAGCTGGTCCCGACAGATGGTCGCCTTGGGCTAGCTGGTCCCGACAGATGGTCGCCTTGGGCTAGCTGGTCCCGACAGATGGTCGCCTTGGGCTAGCTGGTCCCGACAGATGGTCGCCTTGGGCTAGCTGGTCCCGACAGATGGTCGCCTTGGGCTAGCTGGTCCCGACAGATGGTCGCCTTGGGCTAGCTGGTCCCGACAGATGGTCGCCTTGGGCTAGCTGGTCCCGACAGATGGTCGCCTTGGGCTAGCTGGTCCCGACAGATGGTCGCCTTGGGCTAGCTGGTCCCGACAGATGGTCGCCTTGGGCTAGCTGGTCCCGACAGATGGTCGCCTTGGGCTAGCTGGTCCCGACAGATGGTCGCCTTGGGCTAGCTGGTCCCGACAGATGGTCGCCTTGGGCTAGCTGGTCCCGACAGATGGTCGCCTTGGGCTAGCTGGTCCCGACAGATGGTCGCCTTGGGCTAGCTGGTCCCGACAGATGGTCGCCTTGGGCTAGCTGGTCCCGACAGATGGTCGCCTTGGGCTAGCTGGTCCCGACAGATGGTCGCCTTGGGCTAGCTGGTCCCGACAGATGGTCGCCTTGGGCTAGCTGGTCCCGACAGATGGTCGCCTTGGGCTAGCTGGTCCCGGTAAATAGCTACTGGGATTACTCAGCTCAAGGGAACAAACAAAGTACTGACACAAGAAAGACTACCATTGTTTGCGCCAATATAAGCCAACAAGTCCTTCCCGTCTCTTAATACTCCGGGGACACATGACCTTACGGTGTGTTCGTTTTAACTCGATTCTCAGGAGTGCTGCTGTCTGACGGCAGATGTTGGGAGTAGCTCCTCGAGTGTCTCCGTCACGACCCATTACGCTTTCCATCTCGCGAGATTGTTTCTGTCATATCGTCTAGTCTAATGGACTTTCCTCATGTTTCAAGAAAGAAGCGACGGAAATGTAGGTTCGCGCGTGCTATCACCAGCTTATTTTCTATCATATTCATAGGACAAACCAGACCACAGATACCCATCATAGGTGGTTTCGTCGATACAAGTCTGATCTGGTTTACCAGCGACGAAGGAGGTTGGGGTGTGAATCCCAGATGAGAGGATTGAGAATATTTATTTTTCAAAATAATTTTATCACGCTCTTTCCACGCGAATTTGGGTACATTTATTCTAAATACATGAACTTTATCAGTACCTAATTAGTGTGAATATGAAGGTAGGCCCAGACGGGTAAAAAGACGTGATGCAGTTTTTAAGTGACGTACTTTATTATTATTATTATTATTATTAGCACCGCGTCTTACTACCCGTTCGGGTTATACGCACTTACGCTAATGTGTAATGGTAGTGAGATTGTGAGATGAAATGGAGGACCTACAGTTTAACGTGGAATCCGAACCACGGTGGGGGCCTAGCATTCCCCACATTCCCAAGATGTCTTGTCAGAGGTGAAGGAAGGGTTTGGTAATCAGATAAATCTGTGCCGGGGCCGAGGATTGAACCCCAGCTGCCAGCATAGAAGTCTGACACCTTACCCCTAAACCACCAGGTCACCGACTTCAACTTAATGAATATGATATTTATATGCAGTTATAGCAAATAATTATATGAGCTCAACTCTTTAATCCATTACTTTTATTAAATGATCCAATTTATAATAAGAACTGTATAAAACACTTGATAAGTACTATTTTAATTAAAAGTAATAACATTCCTGATACAAGTGTATAACACTAAAATACGTTTATTTTTTAAAGTGATAAAATTTCCACAACGCGTACACAAGACCTCGTAACTTTTTTAAAAAGTGATCAACACACCATTTTTGCTACGTGTACATACAATTTGATAGCTTAAAAAAAGATACAATTTCTGCGAACATTCATAAGAAAGACCGAAATGGAAGAAAATGCATCAGACACGAGAGGTAATCCCTGTTTAGGATGCGGGCACTTCAACGACCTTTTTTCCTTACGTCTGTGGAGAAAATCTCTTCACATCTCTCATGTTTTGGCTCGGAGCCAATCTACTCGCATCTTTCATACTCGTCGAGGGTTCATTACAACCGTAAAGTTACCAAACATTATGGCTACCATTTCCATCGCTATCTTCTTCCTCGCCACTATCAATCCCACCCTCAACAGCTTTTTGAAGTGTTATAAAAGCTGTTAAACATCTTGCGCCCTTCTTTCTCTTTTTTTTATAGATTATATTCGTACCCCTTTCCCCGACCTCTACCAAACATTCTTAGTCAAAGTTTGAATTGTTTTGTAAAAGGGGTTAGGAAAATCTTGACCTTGAAAAATAGTAAATAATTAAACTATAGAATATAAGATCATTAAAAAAAAATTATAGTGATGAAATTAGAGCCCGGATTTTTAGATACATTTTTTAGCACCACTTCTTACTGCATGTTCGGGTTATGCGCTTATATTCTAATTAAGCTGGTGGTTTTAGGGACTAGTAAGGTTATAATATAGAGAAAGTGTACCTACATTTTCGTGTAGATAGTGAAAAAAATCATCCTCAGTTCCCCGAGCAAGATTCGAACCTCGGTATCCCCACTATCGGCAGTCTAGTTTAATGCGAGAGTAGTGCCTTAGACCATGCGTGCACTGAAGATGGTTTTATGTAGTATTAAATAACAAAATGTGCATAAATATGTAAGAAAATAAGTTAAAATATGTAGCAAAATATTTAATAATGTGAAAATATGTGATAAATTAAAACACACACCACTAATTAAGCGATACAAACACGTTCTATTGAAATAGAATGATAATCATTAAATTACAAACTTAAAAAAATAAATATGATCGATACAAAAAAAAACTAAAAAAAAATCGATATATTAACATGCTGTGGTAATATCATCGTTATAACAAACAGTAACCATGACCGAAGCTACACCCAATATCATCCCTGTGGAAAATACAGGTCTTTATCTTCGCTCTGTCCCTTTCAATTATCACTTGCCACATCTCCTCGTTCTCAGTTATGTGGAAGTTGATTAAAAAATAAGTTATTGGCAACCTCGATTAACCAGCTTTGTGAAGCTTGTCTTATATTTGAGGAAATATGACCACAAAAAAACGTCAAAATGACCAAGTTTGTTTCCCAAAAGTAGCTATACAGTTTCCTAAGAGATGATATCCAGTATACTGTAACTCATCTCCTCCCTTTCCCCTACTTTCAACCTTCCCCTTTCACACCTACCCCCTCTTCTTTTTTTTCCTCAACCGGTAGCCTAATTTCCGTTAAACCAAATTTTCATTCAACATCGAAACGGACGTTGTTCCGAGCATTCTCGATAAGATAGGCACAATGGAAGGATTTCAGTCAGGGGTGAAGAGAGGATAGGAGGGGTGGGGTTACATATTCTCCCGAACTCAAGTGAATGGGTTAGATATGGGGCCCAATATATCAACCGGTGGCGTCAAAAGGGACTCATTTAACAAGGTATGAAAATCCGAGAAAGGAGATTCTAGACATTGTTCAAACGAAAATGATCGATAATAAACGCGCATGAATATGGACCTACGTTTACTATTAAAATCGATAACATTGGTTTTTTTATGTTAGGTTATTATACTTACACTTAGCACCACGTCTTACTACCCGTTCGAGTTATACGCTTATGTATTAATTGTGCCAATGAGTTAGAAATTGGGAAGGCTGAATATAGAGGAAGTGAAACCGCATTTGCATGGAGGGAGAGTGGAAAAGCATTTAGAAAAAAACTAGTTCACCTGGGCAAGATTTGAGCCTCGATCTTCCCGTCCTCAGCAGTCTAGCTTAACACGAAACAGGTGCGTTAACTAACTACGCCCCTGAGGTGGGTATTAGGATATTTAATAAAAGGTTTACTAACAGGTAAACCTAAGACAATGTTTCTCAAAATAGGGTCCTCGGACCACTCGGATCGTTAGTGGTCCCCAGGATTCCAAGAAGTTTAGTAAAAATAATGAAATGAAGAAAGTTGAGCCCCATAAGGACTCCATAAAGTTGTTTTTTTAAATATAAATACGACAGATTCATCTCTTAACCATAATCTAAAATGCATATTAAAGGTATCATGATTGTCTAACAGATGGCAGCACTATCTCAATGATTGTCTAACAGATGGCAGCATTAACTCAATGATTGTCTAACATATGACCACACTAGCTCAATGATTGTCTAACATGTGACCACACTAGCTCAATGATTGTCTAACATATTGCAACACTAACTCAAATTGAGTTAAAATAGGAAGTTTCACCTTTTCCCCCTGTATCATTAAGTGACTGTATCACTATTGTTTCCTCATCCCCTATTCATGCGGATGTAGGTGTAATTACTCTTAAGAGTACTCTTCTAATTCGTGTTAGAAAAATCCTGATTACCATTAATATTTTTTTAAACTTGTATCTATGATTGTTGGGTATTTCAAATCTTAAATCACTTTATTAAATTCGTGAGTTAATTTTACCAAGAAAGTGCATGCAAAACAGGCATACTTTTTTTTCTCACTTTACAAAATAGCAAACACTTTCATCTACAAGTTACATAATTCACTGCATAATATTTTATTTTGCTACGTCACGTTACGCTATCTAAACAAGTTCTAAAATCTACATATACTAATTCAGAATTAACACGCCAGAGCAGCAGAAAAAAAAAGAAGTAATTTGTCAAGACGTAGCAGATGTGAGATCTTCCACGAAACACTGTATCTCTTTCATTACTTCTACGTGGCGAAAAAATAAAACAAAGAAATAGTTTCAAATAAACAGTAGTCAAAGTTGTACAGTGGCTTGCTTTCTTTGCTAAATTTGTACTTTCATCGATTACATTGAGGCTGGGAAGAGGGGGGGGGGAGGGGAGGGGAAGTAAGACTATTCGTCACAATTAAGTTAATCAGATGATGCACTTAGATTAGATAGCGACAAAACTTTTGAACGTATACGTGTTTTGTGTTTACTATAATGAACATAAAGCTATTTTATATGGCCTTATAAATAATAAATAGACTTGTAAGCATAGTTTAAAAGCCGAAATTCAGCCGAAAAATCCACATATTTCTATTGATCACTAAGAGCTCAATGTTCCGGGAAACTAAAGGTAAATGGTATAGGAAAGCATAATGGATCTTAATGAATCGATTTATGTAACTTTAAAAGGAGAGTCACATCATAGATTGTATTGTCATTTGTATTCTCCTCCTCCCCCGTTTGTTCTCCTAATGCAGGACAAATACATCCAGGAACATTGTAATCTCATTTGGCTTCTGGGGGATTTCTGATAAGACTATTTTAGCGCCATAATTTACGAACATAACCTAAAAAAAAATACAAAGTAATACAAGGCCAAGCACTAATTTCAGTTACAAAAGTTGTTTGTTTAAATGAGAGTTACTCTACGAATTAACAAGTACATACAGAGTAAACATCACAAAGAAGTCTTAGTATTTTAAAACTGCTTGTCACGAATATTATTTTAAGGATGTTTAATGAAAATATCCGTCAGCAGAAAACAAATGCCGCGCGACACGCAAAAGTTACAAACTTTGTTTTATGAAGTAATCAAATAAGCCTATGTAAAGTACTAGTATTAGCATATTATTTGAATTAATTTTTTTATTATCAATACACATAGCAATAATAACAAGTTTTCAATAATAACAAAATAAAGTTTGCAAGAAAATTGTTTAGAATTGTATAGTTAAAACAAAACTCGCCTAAATCACGCGAAAACGACCGGCTATTTTAGTTGGTGTAGTGTTTGCAATAACAACTACAGTAGCCCCATGGCTTCTTTGGTGCTGACTGACAGTTCACAGCTGACTTCTGACAGTCAATATTTAGGTATATACCTAAATTTTGACTGTCAGAAGTGACAGCTGCTAAACACATGTTTTTTTCAGATCATATGGTTCGGCGTAGGGATACATAATTTGGTCTGGTAAATTTTCAAAACAGTCAGCTGTCAGTCAGCACCAAAGAAGCCATGGGGCTACTGTGCCTAGACGTGAATGGTAGCTTTTAGAGTACTTATTAATTCTCTCAGAATATGCCACTTATCAATACCTATAAAGTAACGCAGTAAAATAATACGTTACTAAAATTGGCCGCAATAAAATTTGTATTTGCTTTAAAAAAAAGCCCTTCCAATAAAAATTACACTGCAGTAGTATTTTCATAGAAAGAAACATTAACAAAAATAAACTTTTATTTCGTAATAAAGATTGATAATATTTTTCTATATTATTTGTGTAACTTTATTGATAGTGATTATATTTATTAAACGTAACAGCTTCATATAACATGATATATGAATATGTAAAAGTAGATCTAGTAAATTTTATTTTAGTTGTTAAAATCATTTTTATAAAAACTAAAGAGTATATATTTATATGTATTCGAAAGAAAAAAAATGAAAAAAAAATCATTCAATTTGTTCAAGTTGAAAAATGCTGTTTTCGTATTGAGATTTCAACAATTATATTTCTAGTGGGTGCAAAAATTCAAATCCCTGTATTTATTTACAATAATACATCAATCTATTCGTAATCCGTCTGTTCCATTTGGTTTTCACACGTCAAAATCGTTGTAGCTTATAACTTGCGTTCCGTATGGCTTATAATGTACCGTCTGTATGGCTTAAAATGTACCGCAAACGGACAAGTTGCATAAGTCTAGAAAGTAGTGATGGTATAGTGTGTGTGTGTGTGTTTTTAATGATGTCCTCTTAAGGTGAAGATGAAACCGGACGCGATAAATGGCCAATTATTATTTTTTTGCAGTTTTTAAGTCAAAACATTTTTCCGGCTAAAATAAATAAAATATTACTCTAGTAAGAATAAATAGTCTAATTTTATTCACACGTTGATATCAACAGTTGTTGAATATCTGTCATGGCGGCATTAGATGAGAAACTTTTTAAATGAAGATAAAAAGTTGTCATTAAATTCCAGGACATCCTTGACAGATATTCAACAACTGTTGATATCACCATATGAAGAAAATTAAATTCTTTGATTGTACTGGAGCAATATTTATTTTGTCCAAACACTGAAAAAAAAATTGTCCGTTTCTCGCGTTACCCTTCGATTCCACCTTAATGACAGCACTTACAAGGTCTTACCTAGTTAAGAACTTAAAGTTCTTCAAACTCACAACGGACAGAAGGTTTAAAATTTAAACCGGGTTATATAACGATTCTGATTGGAAGATTTCAATCTCTCTTTATTTTTTACGCACGAGTAGTCATTGAAGGACGTGGCGTGACATTTTAATCTCTCATAGTTAACATTAGTCTATCTACCCAATTAAATTCATTGAGTAATGTTGAAGAGGTCAACAATATTACAGCTAGATTCGAATAGGAATAAATAAGATTTTTTAATTGTTAATAAAGCTATTTTTTCTTAGCCTCGCGTCTTACTAACCGTTTAAGTTTTACGCTTATGTACTAATCGCGCTAATGGTTTTAGGAAGGATTACCTCACATTTGCGTGGAGGGAAAGTGGAAAACAAATTTTGGGAAAAAATACTTTACACCCAACCGAGATTCAAACCTTGATCTCCCCGTCTTTGGCAGTCTACTCCTACACGAGATAAGTGCATTAGACCATGCGACCACCGAACCGGGTACAAAGATTGTTAAAAACATTTCTAAATGGTTCTACCTCAATTCATGTGATCTGCAGTTATTGTTATTAAAATATTAGGAAAAAAGTTTATAAATAATACTAATAATATAATAAAACGCTATCGATGTTGAGCGTGAAAAAAATAGGTTTCTATTTTCTAAAACTTTCTTTCAACCAGAATCCTACGATATTTATAAACCATTTCTATTTTAAATAAAATTAATTAAAACACACACACATATATATATATTAATTTGTAAAAAGGGGTTCGATCCTAGTCGGATGCCATGAGGGTTGTTTTTCCCTAAATGGTTTTCCACTCTCCATCAACGCAAATGTGGGTGAATTTCCTCTAGATTAAACCTTATTTGTCCCTAGCACTTTAGTATAATTAATACATAGGTGTATATCCCAAACTGGTAGTAAGACGCAGTGATAAAAAAAAACTAAAAAAATTAAATCCTTTTCCACAATGTCAAATATTAAAACGAAATAGCGAAATCGACTCAGAATTTACTCCTGCATGTGAATAGCATTAATTAATACATTCGAAACAAGAATAGAGCAATTAATGGAAAATGTTCAACACCAGAGGTCCCATTAGATACATTTTTAGGTAAGTTAATTTCATTTTTTTTTTACTATAATCAGTAAATAAAGCCATTATTTTAGAATTAATCTTAATTCTTAATATGTTATTAAAAACTAGGGGTCCATGAGAAAATATTTGAGAATATATAAGGAGCCACGAATAATTAAAGGTTAAGTAAGAATCACTGTCTTAGATGATGTGAATATGTGATCACTAAATATCCTCACAAAGCTCACAGCTTTAATTTAATACAGTTATGTAGCACACGTTTTAAAATAAAAAGACTAGCAATTTGTAGAAATAAATCTACTTCCGGTGTTGTAGACATAAATATTTAAATATATATATATTTATTTTTAATTCACTCACCTCGACAAATTTATCAGAGATGAATCTCTGTACCAAAGATGTTTTACCGCATCTGCTATCACCAACAAGAACAATTTTACATTCTATATCCTCAAGTTCACGTGTTTCACTTGCATCCATTATGATATAAATAGTAAAAGAAAAACAAATAGTCAAATACGATAGCACAGCCTCAATCACATAACCTTAAAAAAAACACAAAACACAACAAAACAGCACACAGACAAAACTAGATCACACACACTAGAGAAAACTAGAATATATCTCACACGAAGTTTATAATAATAACTATCGTCGTTTTAGTATCACGCAACAGCGATGACAATAACACTGCTATTCTCCCGTTAGCTAGCGAGGAACTGAACTAAAAAAAGCCGGTTTTAGTTTATCCCGTGAGTCTGGACCCCCTCCCCTCCTTCTGGTGTTCCTTCAATCAAGTCACGTGGCGAGACCCGAATAAGAGGAGGGGGGCGATACCAACACGCTCTAACGGCGGAGAGAGGAAACACACATACCACTGCACACACTCTTGGCTGGATGTGTTGGATGTGGCGCGGTAGGAGACGGAGGGGTGGAGGTGATAAAAATGTAAAGTGTTTTTATACAAAGAATAAATAAGAGAATGAAAGATAGAGGGAGAAATAAGGGTGCTTGAGGAGGTTTTTATTTGTTTTGTTTTTGAGGTTTTTGCGAGACGAGAAGTTTCCCCCCCCCCCCCCCTCCCCTGTTTTTATAAAAATTTTTTTACAATTCTAAAATTAATTTAATTAATATTATACTTTAAAAAAAAAAGGGAAAGAAAAATTATCTTTTTATC
>CABFVX010001450.1:102032-125811 GCA_902151425.1 Timema shepardi | reverse complement strand
ACTTTAAGTTAGTTTATAAGTCGTGTGCTGATATAATCAATCGGTAAAAAAAAAGTGCACGTTAAATACCTCAAATAAATGAAAAATTAATTTAGTATTTGTATATTAAAGTTTTAGTAACCAAATAATATTTTTATTTTCATTAAGTCATCTGCAAATGATATCCATAGCTCATACCTTCTCGACAAATGAAACGTTTTATACAAAGGTACCGCGAAATTTCGAGGACTTATCAAAAGAAACCACGTAGAAATACAAACAAATAATGTCAGTGCAGCCAACATTAACCAAATTTCCCTCCTGTATCTAGAGCACAGCTGTCAAAACTGTCTCTATTCCCCCGAGAAAAACTTATGTATAATACAGAGCTGGAAGTTTGTTTGGTTGAATCCATTGGAGCAATCAGATAACGTGCTTTCTATACGGCAATCCAACTATAGTTAATTAAACAAAGATAATAATTGGATGAAGGAATAGTGTCTGTACTTATCATGGGGAAGGGGGCGGGGGAATGTAGTTCTAGAATAGCGGCGCTATTTATTTTAGCGTCACTAGAGCGGGAAATTAAAATGCAACCGAAAAGTTTGGTGGAGTGATATAGTAAGTACTCTGATCCCATTAACTATGAAGGAAAGGGTTCAATCCCTATAGGGTACATTGGAAGGGGTCTTTCCACTTTGTGATCTATCATACTTTCTTCAAAGGAACGCTGACATATTTAACAAGAATTTGCCCTCATCAACCCTTGGGTCTATACAGGGTGTACCTGTCTTGTGGGATCCCCTTAAACGAAGGACAGGAGGGATCAAAACAAGGAAAAATGTTATTATGAACATCTGTTTCATTTGACCTAATTTACAAGCTACCGTCATGTATGTAGGCCTACTCCAGTAATGTGGATCTGCTTAAATTATTATTATTATTATTATTAGCACCGCGTCTTACTACCCGTTCGGGTTATACGCACTTATGCTAATGTGTAATGGTAGGGTGATTGCGAGATGAAATGGAGGACTTACAGTTTAACGTGAGATCCGAACCACGGTGGAGGCCTGGCATTCCCCACACTCACAAGTTGTGATTAATACACGTCTTGTCAGAGGTGAAGGAAGGGTTTGGTAATCAGATAAGACTGTGCTCGGACCGAGGATTGAACCCCGGGCCCCCAGCACAGGAATCCGACACCTTACCCCTAGACCACCAGGTCACCCTAAATATGTTATAAAATTAGTGTAATGAAGGAGGATGGGGGGTGCGGAGATCTTGCAATGCGGCACTAATACCCCTCCCCTCTCACCCCCGCACCTACAGTACTGTATATAGATAACTTGCAAGTACTATAGGCCTATTGTAATTTCAACCTTTTCCAATACATTTGTGTTTGTGTATTATCTGATATGTATGGTTTACCTCGTCACATTAAAGTGTAATATTACTTTAGATTAAGTATCAGTTTTCATTCCTTAGCAGAACTTTATTTCCCCTCGATAAGACGAACTTTTCGTAACCCGGACGGAACCCAAGCCCGTTTAGTACGAGCTATCTAGAGTTGACCATATACCACTCTCCTCGTCCTTATGTAATATGTGCAAGTACAAAAACCTAACAACATAATGGCACTAAAACGCGAGAAAACAAAAGTTCTGAAAGATTATCACAATTGTTTGTTCTCAGAGAAAGAGATATTAATGCCTATATAGGCCTACTGTTGTAGATTACAGTTTATAAGCATGTACAAGTTGATTTTCTAGACGTAATGCCCCAATTGTAGAATTTTGTGAGAGTTTATGGATTTATTTTTGTACATTCATACTCCAAGGGGTTTTACAAAATACCCCTGATACAAATAGTGATAGATTTGGAACATTCCATTTTCCGAATGGACGTAAAATCGAATCAACGTAAGAAAAGCCTTTCGGATATAACACAACAAAAATCTTGAGTGCCATCTATTTTGGATAAAGGTATATTTATCTCTTAGCTATTGTTAATTTTTTTTAGCACTGTGTCTTACTACCCATTCAGGCTATACACTTTTGTATTAATTAGGCCTACACTAATAGTTTTAATTATTGTGAAGGTTATATTAAATGAAATGTACCCAAATTCACGTTGAGCGAGAGTGAAAAACCATTTTGGAAAAAACATTCCTAATACACCCTACCGTGACTAAAACCCCGATCTTCCTGTCATCGGAAATCTATTCAACTGTGAGAGTAGCGCGTTAGACTACTTGGCCATGAACCAAGTTTTTAACTACTACATTTTATCTATATTAATAAAATTAAAATATGTTTTGTTTTTCTGTGTCATGGTAGCTTCTGTGTACAGACATGTTCACCTCAAAGCTGTAATTTTAAATTATTTTTTTTTTTAATTAATTAAAAACTGGATCGGAAGAAATAAAATAAAGAGATTTATTTTCCGTCTGTTTGAAGCTAAGAAAAGCATTGCACTGGGTAAACACGCAACGCATTGCGTGGTTATCCCGGGAAATGACAGGTATAGTGGAACCTGACAATATGAACTTCCGTAATTCTAAATCTTCTTTAATTCAAATTTTTCACCCGGTCCCATTAATTTGGTATTAAAACCATGTTAAAAAAAATTGTGGATAGTTCGAATTTTGTTTTGGTTAGTTAGACATCTTCGTAAGCTGTAGTGTACTGTGCAGTATTGTTTTCCTACTTATAGTTTCGACGCCGTGTTGTTCTATTTTTGTAAACAGGAGAGGTGACGTTGGAATGTGGTCAGTACCCTTCTTAACGACCCCTTCCTCTCCCCCATTCACCCTTACTTATTTGCTTAAACATACAGTTCTGTACTCCGTTAGTCAAGGTCAAACCTCTCGAGCGGTTACGTGCGCTGTTCTTAGTGATTCGGTCGTAGCGATATTCATGTGACGTGCGAGTTTATTTTGTGGTTTAGTTTTTTATTAGTTTTAACTTTGTTTAGTACATACTGTACAGTAGTATGTACATGTGTGTATGCGTGTCTCAAGATGTCACTGTCCAAGCCACAGTCCTATAAATCATCAACTTTGTCCGAAAAGGTAGCGGTGATAAAGGAAGTGGATAAGGGAATTCTTCTTAAGAAACTTATTTCATTCGAATATTTGGATGGTTTGAGTTTTTCCTAGTCTCTTCAAGTTCGAACTATTCGGGTTTCACTGTACTTATTCTAGTATTTTATAAAGTAAAAAAAAGCGAATTTTTTTAGTAAGATTGCGTGACGCTTTCTTAAATAATTTTTTAGAAGTCCCTGGTTGAATTAGGAATGCAACCTTAAACACAGTTAAGTGCGTAATGTTGTATACTCGATCAAAGGGCAGGGGCTTACACCACACAATCATGTCCTTTCAAAACACGCGATGTAAGAGATTTATGGTTTGATTTTATCATAATTGCAGACATTAAAAATAAAATGTGATGGCTTTAAGAGGTACTTTAGAAAAGAAAGTAACTCCCTAACTCAGACATAAAACTAAAACGCACCTGAATAATTTCAAATAAAAAAAAAGAAGTCGTTTGCCAACTTGCATACAAAATAATGATAAACATAGTGAATAATAAATTGTTCATCGACAAACATCTATTAATTAATAGACTGTATTGGATGGATGAGCTGCTAATACGCCTGACTGACTTGCTAGGATGGGTTTTATTCTAAATGAGCCAAGCCTTGGTAAGATCCCCTTAACCCCATTGCCTCTATCCCCCTCAACCCCCTCCCCCTCCCATCCCACCCCCCCACTACAAGGTCTTACAAATGGTTAAGTCATCCATCTCCTTACACATACTTGTGAAGTTCCTAGGGGGAAAAAAATCAATATTCCCCAGAAAAGTTTAGCTAAAAATCACTACGCAGTAATAAGAATCTATTGTACAAAACTTTTACGTTACATTTACAAACACAATGTTTATAAAAAGTGTTGAAAATGCTGCTCTTCATTTTCTTGTAGGAGAATAACTTCCTTCACTTCATTGACAGACACACTATAAGTTGTTTCAGCTGTAATAGACCACATGTAGAATTTAATTACTGCGTTTAATTATTATTATTATTATTATTATTATTAGCCCCACGTCTTACTACCCGTTCAGATTGAACGCACTTACGCTAACGTGTAATGGTAGGGTGATTGTGAAATGAAATGGAGGACCTACAGTTTAACGTGGAATCCGAACCACGGTGGAGGCCTGGCATTCCCAACATTTCTTGTCAGAGGTGAAGGAAGGGTTTGAACAATCAGATAAATCTGTGCCGGGCCCGAGGATTGAACACCGGACCCCCATCACAGAAGTCTGACCACCAGGCCACTTGTCTTTAGTTCCCAAGTCATTATTTATATTGGTATTTAGATAAACCAAATAATAAATAAATCCAATCCAATTCTTGGAGTAAATGGGTTATTTGTAATTTTTATATAATTTGGTGTCTTAAATTTTTCTCTACAATTTCTGGACAGGGATTGTGTTTATATTTATGTATATTTTACGCTTCTTTAAGTCTAAACCATAAGATTGACTTCTTCTCCCCCCCCCCTACCCCCGGCCACGTTTCCCCTATCCATTAGTAATACAAGCTCATATATTAAATATGTAAATGAAGTAGGGATTAGGGTGTTAGAATTTAGAGGAATTGTACCCGCAATTACGAGGGGGAAGAATGGAAAACTATTTATGAAAATTCTATAAATTGAAAAATGACACCTGGACAGAATAGTTGAACCCTATATCTTTGGCTTAGTATGCCAATGCTCTAACCACTGAGCTCTATAGGAGTCATCCCATGCCAAGGGTAATTCTTCACTCATATTTTAAGACAGAGTCTGTGATGGACTAGAAAAAGTGATCTTATGAATGATCAATTTAAGATCATGAACTATCGGATAACGCAGCCATCTTCGATTCGGGAGGACTTTATGCTGCCATTAGTACAATGACAACTGTATGAAACTTTGTGATTACAGTATTGACGTACTAAGGCAATGGTCCCGGGTTCGATTCCCGTGTCCGTGTGTCTTTTTAAAATTAAAGAATATGATATTTAGATGCGGTTATAACCATAGTTAACAAATATAATAGCTTAACAATTTAATTAATCATTTATGAAAAATAGGTGACCTGGTGGTCTAGGGGTAAGGTGTCAGACTTCTGTGCTGGCGGCCGGGGATCAATCCTCGGTCCCGGCATAGATTTATCTGATTACCAAACCCTTCCTTTCACCTCTGACAAGACATCTTGTGAATGTGGGGAATGCCAGGCCTCCACCGTGGTTCGATCCCACGTTAAACTGTAGGTCCTCCAATTAATCTCAAAATCACCCTATCATAACACATTAGCGTAAATGCGTATAACCCGAACGGGTAGTAAGACGCGGTGCTAATAATAATAATAATAATAATAATTTATGAAAAATCACGCTCATTACACCCGACCAGGATTTGAACTCGTATCTCCCCGTCATCAGAAGTCCAACATATTGAGACATATTACGGCTTAGACGATTCGACCACTGGTGTGGGTAGATACGTAACCTAAGAAATAGATAAATTCTTCGCGATGTATTGTACAATACAGCATAGTTTCATTAGTGTACGTGTGAATTGAGCACAACCGCGAGATAAAACGACAATGCAAAGCAGGACAAAGGAATCCAACAAACTAGGACAAAAAAAGAAGTGGAACACTGAAGTTTAATTAGAGGAGTATGTTAATGAAAAGAAAGAGAAGAAATAAGACTAAACCAGTCATGTAAGCCTCTCATTAAACATTTATAAAAGGAACGCTGCTAGTAATATTAATTGCACTTTTGTGACTACCCATTATTTCCATAAAGGATTGAGGTCATCTAAATGTGGGGGATATTATATTACTCACTGCAAGGATGCAAGAGCTGAGCTATCTTCAAATAAGTAAAAAAAAAGTGACCTATCCCAGTAATTTTTTTTTACTAAAAGTGACCCTTACGTTATTAAAGTGACAAAATCTACAAGAATCCATGCACATATTTGCAAAATAATTAAATTAATCCTCTATAAAATAGGCCAGCTCAACTTGATTTTGTTTTTAATATTTAAAAAAATAAATTTGTTTTATACTTTAGATTTTTATCTTTCATAGATTTATTTTTTACTAAAAATTTTGTTAATTTTAAAGTAAGTTTTCAAGGTTGTTTGCTACATTTGTATATTTTATTATCTTTTTTTTTTGTAAGCCTGTCAAGGTAAACACTTGCAAGGAAATTCTTCTTCTTAAAAGCCTAATGCATCAATATTCTTGCATTTGCTTCTTTGCTTATCTGCAATCCTGCATTTCTCTGCGTATTAAAATATATTTTTTCTGTTTAAGCTCATTTTGTATCCAGATATTCCCCTTTGGAGATTTTTTAAAAAAATAATCTACTTAAGTTATTTAATGCATTAATTTTATTTCCATTTTTTTATGATTTATTTTCTCCCAGGAAGTTTCTGTGGTTTCTGTGTACACTTAACATTCAGCAACAATATATTATAGTTAGAATTACAAAAGTATTTTAGTATTTCTAAGAAAACTCTTTAAACAGGAAAATATAACATTTTTTAAAACATTCAAAAAATATTAAATTGTATTATTATTATTATTATTATTAGCACCGCGTCTTACTACCCGTTCGGATTATACGCACTTACGCTAATGTGTAATGGTAGGGCGATTGCGAGATGAAAATGGAGGACCTACAGTTTAACTTGGAATCCGAACCACGGTGGAGGCCTCGCATTCCCCACATTCACAAGATGTATTGTCAGAGGTGAAGGAAGGGTTTGGTAATCAGATAAATCTGTGCCGAGACCGAGGATTGAACCCCGGCCGCCAGCATAGAAGTCTGACACCTTACCCCTAGACCGCCAGCTCACCCCCCATTTTTAAATTTAATAAATGAGCATTATTTAATATTAAATAAGACTTGGATGAGAAAAACTTGTTTAAAAATATGTTCAATTTATAATGGTACGAATGAAGAACTAAGAATAGGGGGTGAGAAGAGAACCAGTCTGGATGTGATCCTTCGGTACAAATAGAACAGGATCAAACACATCCTTATGAGGAATTGCCTTATGCATGACGTCATATAGAGGAAGGTTGAGGTAAAGAGGAGCTTAGGAAGGAGGAGGACTCAAATATTTGGATGAGTTGAGGGAAATAAGGAGATTCTGGGTTGCTGAAGAAGGCAGAGACAGGAGGGCGCGCATTGGTGGTCTTAGCTCACTGACCAAAGGTATGAAGCTTTCATGAGACACAACACAAAATAATAATAATAATAATAATTTCAGTTTCAATTTTCTTTATTATAGTGCTGGCTAACAGTAGTGTGACCTCTGACAGGCCAGCATTGAAAAGTACACTAGTACCATAAGAGCACGGATAATAAATATATATATTATTTAGCACCGCGTCTTACTACCCGTTCGGGTTATACGCTTTAAGTACTAATGACGATAATGGATTAGGAATTGGGAAGGTTGAATTAGAGGAAGTGTACCCGCATTTGCGTAGAGAGAGAGTGGAAAACCATTTAGGAAAAACCACCCTCAGTTCACCCGACCGAGATTCGAACCTTGATCTCCCCGTCCTCAGAAGTCGAGCTCAACACGACTAGCGCGTTAGCCAACTGCGCCACCGAGGCTGGTCGGATAATAAAACAATTAAATAATCGATAGTAGCTAAATAATGATACTTAATGATGAATAATTACAAAAACTAAGGCATATTAAAGATAAATGACAAAAATAATAAATAACAAACATGAGAGTAGTCAAAGAATAAATATTTAAAAAGCGGTAACAATAAGCAAATAATAAAACAGAAACATGTAAATTAAAATATTCGAGGCAGATCCTCTACAGAGGAAATTAGTTGTAGTGAGTTCCTTAAATAACTCTGAGTTTTGCTTTTCTTTTGTGATAAAAGTCGAACTAAACAAATCTTGAGTTAGCGCTGTGTATACAACGACCTAGAGGGCTCATCTTGTAAGAGTTATTGGGAAAATAATAATTTAGGATTGCGAGAGGCCCAAGAAGGGACAAGAATACCTGAATGATCGAGGGAAAATTTACAAGAAATTACGCTATTGAAAATATTAAAAACAAAAATAATAATAATAAACTATCGAACTATATACAAAGGAATATATTAAAAAAAAAGATTTTCAGGTAAAATAAGTCCATGCAGTAAAATATTATGGAACGAATCACAATTTATAAGACATTTTAGGAGCCACCCGAATTGGGCCAACCAGTTTGACATCTGCGACGAAGCCCCCAAATATGTATATATATATAAAGAAGGCGAGGGAATATCGAAACTAAGGGGAAGGCTTACATTTCGTATTTCTATATAAATCGATAATACCCCCTTAATAGAGATCTGTAACGAGCACGACTGTGTATAGTGTGGCTGTTGGGGGGAGGAGCATGAATCACGTGACGTCTGGTCTGGTGAGAGGAAGGGTGCCAATGATTGTAGAGATTACAATACAGTAGTGCCAACTTAACGACCTTGGTGAATCCAAAGCTATTTTGCATATTAACTTGACGCAGGTCATGAGCATAGCGTCATTAAATTCGAAAAACTTTTTAAATTAAGAGATAAAGTTGTCATTAAATTCTAGAACATCCTTGACAGATATTCAACAACTGTTGATATCACCGTGTGAAGAAAATTAAACTCTATGTTTCTACTGGAGAAATGTTTGATTTATTTTGACCAAAAGAAAGAGAAGAAAATGAGGTATCCCTAACAAAGCTTCTTGTCTATTTGATGGTAGCTCGCTAATTAGTATAAACATTCAAATAAATGCGTCTGTACAGAATTTACTTAAATCTAAAAATTACATTTTTCTTGTTGCCTATTTTAAATATATCTATGGCCCCACCATTTTAAATCTACATCCTGGCAGAAAGACTCCTACATGACATGTTCGTGAATAAATCAAATCACCTGAATTGGAGAAGATTTATATATACAAAAAATACGTTTAAAAAACTACTTCAAGATGCAATGAATAATTTTATGACAATGTAATAGTATTTTTTATAACTATTTAATAATTTATTGTTTTTGTTTCAATGTTATATCTTTAAAACCCACCGAATAAAACGTTAACACATTAAGGCGATTAGCCCTTTTCATTTGGCGTGGAAATGCATAGCCATAGAAAAAAAACGGTTATCTTAGAGTTTTTTTTGTTGTTTTTCAATTGTCTTTTTGTAAACGGCTTGTTCAAGAATAAAGGCGTGTTGATTAGTTTATAATTTTTATATACACACCTCTTCTAAAGTTTTAACTGTGATCAAATATCAATAATTTTGAAATTTTTCAATAGAAAACTGTCGGCTTTATAACAAAAAGTAAGAAAATGTAACACCTAATAAACATTGATACATTATCTTAAAATAGGTGTTGAAAATTTCACTGTAAAAAATTCACTCGTTCTGAAGAAAACTGATATTTTCAAACGTATGATTTTCCCGCAAGACCTGTCCGGTAACTAATGCCAGCTACAGTTTCCAAGATTCGTCTCTTCTTGTTGACGCGGAAGGATACTTCGGTTGGTTATGAAGCCACGCCACGCCACTCCCTCCCGCCCACCATCCCATAAAATAGATTTTAGACTTGCACTCCACAGGGCCAAGGACCTTAATATGATAAAATAATATCATGGCTAGGACCTACGTTTCAGATAGAAGTCATACCACTACGGATAACGAACGCTTAGCTTATCTTAGAATCAGGCGTCGCATCGCTCCGAGATAGCTTTAAGTATTCATTAGAAGATAATAGGATTTAAATCAGTGAAATCATTTTACCTAATTTAAAAAAATGCTATCCAAACTTTACTGACACTTTGTCATCGAGATAGCAAATATATTGCCGAGAAAATGTCGCGCTTAGGCTAAATATCGACAAAACCTTTAACAGTACACGAGTTTGTTGTTTACTGGAATGAACAAAATACTATTTTCGATGACCCTATACTTAAATAGGCTTGTAAAGATATTTTAAAAGTCAAAGTTTTCCACTCTGAAAAGTATAAAAATCCATACATAATTAATATCCAACTGGGAGACAAGAAAATAATCTGTGCAGGGTGTAGAATGAATCTTTAATAATCTAATTATGTCATTTAATAGGGGGAGTCAACACACATATTGTATTGTCATTTGTATTTTCATCCTCCCCTGTTTGTTCTCCTAATGACGGAGGGTTCCATCTAAGAACGTTATACGACCACTTGTTTTCTGGAAGTTTATGAATTTCTGATCGTCTAGTCTAGTGCCTTAAAGGACTCTTAGTCCTCAATTCTACTTCTTACATTGTACCGATTATCAAAGATACCCCCCCCCCTCTCACAGTATTTATTCCCCTGGGCAAGCAACCCTCCCTCCTTAAACCCCATAGTACCCTTGTGAGCGAAAGAAGAGGGAAGGTTTTATAGGTCCCCCATGATCTTCTGAGTACCACTCATCACTGAGACCCTCCCTCCTCCCCTTCACTACTAAAATGACGCTCTTAAGAGGGGCTTGAGAAAAAATCTTAAAAAACTGAATCCCTCGTTCGTTGCGGTGGGTGATTTTAAGAGATGTTTGTTTCTTAAACGGGAGTGATCAAGGCGATAGGAATTTGAAGAGGTTCTTCTTTTCTTTTTCTGCCTTTTGGTTGCAACCTTGTTACTTTCTTTATGAGCGTTTTTGTACATAAAAAAAGAAAGAAAGCTCATAAGTACTTACGGGCTTTATTTTCGTGAATAAAAAGTTATTTTGCAAAGCGGGTTGCAGTATAGCTTGACGCAACTAAGCACTCCAAGGACTATCACACAAAAACAATAAAATTATTAAATAATTCTAAAAATAGTTTCACATTGTCACAAGATTATTTTTTAATATTAAAGTGTTTTTTTGTGGGATTTAAAAAAAATTGTCTACAGCTCAGGCTATTGGTTTGGTAGAAGTCTTCCTGTATGCATGTGTCCTTCTAGAATAGGAAAAAAATAAAACGGTAATTTTAAAATTGAAATAAATGTGGCACAGAAAAAAATATTAGTGTGAGAGTGTTTATACTTGTCAGCGTAAGAGGGTAAGTGTTATCAGTGGACAAACAAGAGTAATCGCATGGTGAAATGCTCATTTTCTGGCGTCTAAGTGCGACGGTGCTTAGAGTATCTTAGGTGCGTCACGTTAAGACGCAACCCGCTTCACAAACTAACTTAGAATTCACCAAGAAGCCAACGTCGTTAACCTATTATATTTTTACAACGTTGAATTATGTTTGAATTTTTCCATACATTTATTTATTGAAGTTCACTTTATTTATTTTTAAAAAAGAAGCTTATTCTATACCTTGAAACTTATTCATGCTTTTGGAACATCCCATCATTTTATATGGCTTTGTTACCACGCTTTTGAAAAAAAGTGAATATGGAGTGGTGAGAAAGGAGAAATAGAGGGGAGTTGGGGGGAGAGGGGGAGAAGTATTGTATGCCGCGAATACGACGGTCCTCCATCCGTCAACTGAAATAGTCCAGAAATAG
Organism: Timema shepardi; assembly: GCA_902151425.1. NCBI lineage: Eukaryota > Metazoa > Arthropoda > Insecta > Phasmatodea > Timematidae > Timema > Timema shepardi. The sequence goes on along the minus strand of CABFVX010001450.1, from coordinate 114,240 downwards.
CAGGAAGAAGAAAATTGAGAGAGAAAGCGTGAGAGGAATAATTGAAGAAGAATCTATGAGGAGACCGAAAACAAAGTCACGTTGATGATGAAGGGGTATAAAAGAGGACGGTAAAGGTAGAGTATAATTTTTAAAAGTTGACAAGTAAAAGAGATGGTTATTTAAGGCGTACTTTTTTCAAGTTTTTTTTTTAGAACGTTGTCTTACTGTCTGTTCAGGTTACACGTATAGTACATGTATTACTTACTGCCCACCTTGGTGACGTAGTTAGCTAGCGTGTTATTTCAAAGAGAGAACTGATCCCACTTGTATCTTTAAATAAAGATCAAAATATTTATTTTGAAGTAAAGATATACCCTATTATCGCTTTTAATAAGATCTCAGAGAAAATAAAAATATATTTCATGGTGCACCGCACTGACTTTATTGCTCCTTTACCTAAAAAATGGAGACAGCCAACACTTATAATACAAGTTAAACAAAATAAGATACATTATTCTAGAACAATAATTGTAAAATAGTTTCCCGTTCTATCCCAAGGCATGAATTAAATAATGTAACCTGTTACAGAAACATTGAGAAAAGAGGAACATCTCTGTCCACCAAAGAGCATAACACACCAGTTTCCCATTTCAAAGACACCTATAAAATAAATTGCTTACATATCGCAAACTATTGGCTTATTAAAAATATATTTAAAATAAAATATGTTTATTTTTAACAATTCTACATTTTTGAAATGATAATTTATTCCGTATCTTAAGGAGTTACTGAGATATAATCAAAATTTGAAATTTTCGCCTACGGAAAGTACTCTCAAATTTATTCTCACAGGTAAACGAGAATCGCCAATCTGTTTGTAATGTTAATCATTACCTATATACGAATTTTAATTAAAATTGTTAAATATGATTTTGAGTAAATATTTTTTTCTATTTTCACCCTTCATTAGTAAACTACCCTTAATTATAACAGTGATAAAATATAGATACAATTGATATTCAATAAAAAAAACTGCTGGATTCACAACAAAAAATAAGAAGATACAACACCTAATAAACATTAATACATTATCTTAGAGGGGCTGTTGAAAATATTAACACAAAAATCTCACTTATTCTCGAGAAAATGGATATTTCCAAACGTATGATTTTTCCGCAAGACCTGTCTGATTGCTAGGACCATATACGGTTTCCAAGAACCATCTGTTCTAGATGGCGCGGAAGGATACTTTGGTCGGTTATGAAGCCACGCCTTTCACCCTCCCGCCCCCAATGCCACAAAATAGGTTTTAGACTTGCAAGCGACAGGACCAAGGGCCTTAGTTCATGAAACTCAATGGGGCGGACTTTGAAACCCTCTTGTTGGTTTGGTGAATTGTGAAACCCTTTTTTGTTCGTTCGTGGATCATGGATCATGAAGCCCATTTTTCATTAGAACCAATTCTTCGTTCATATTTAGAAGCGTTATTTTTAATGTTGGTTGACAAAAACAACACTTGAAGTAATCTTTGATCTATTTATTTACCAGAGCATTGAGTTGGTTTTGGTCAAACTGGAGTTCAGTTTGCTCTACGTAATATATTGACTGCTGCGGAAGACCGAGCTGTGAGATGTCAGTCCGATGAACTTATCATGTTCAACCAACGGAATAAAAGTGTTTGGAGTCAGTGGCGGCTCGTGAATAGGCACTGCGGAACTGCAGCACCCCCTATTTCCACTTGATATTATCAATAACATTTAATATAATGAGTCCTTTTTTCTTTAATTCGTTCTTTATTTTTATAGTACAATATATATGCCTTAAGCTTAATGTCATTACTTCAGTAGCCATCCCCCAGTTTATGAAAAAGATACAAAAATCTTTGTATGGAACTGTGCGCTTCACAGTGCCAGCGACGTGGCGTTTGACTGTTGTGCGCATGCGCACAAGGGAGGGGGGAGAAAGGCGGGACTGTCAGGTAGAGAGAGCACTGTTGCTCTCGCAGTGCCAGCTATGGCGTTATGGTGGAAGGAAGTTTTTTTGTAGCTCAGCGTGTGTTGTGCTTGAAAACCGTGTACCATATTCTTGAATGTGATAAAGTGTAGAAGAGTGTAGAATTAGATTATTATTCTGCTTCCAGCTATTCTATTTTTTTCATTTCTTTTATTTAACAGAAAACTTTAACCATGGCCTTGCATCCCCAAGAAATAAATTATATGATTGTAAGTGAACTTCAACAACTTAAGTTTTCACAGCTATCTCTCCATGAGAAAGTTACAGTTAAGAAAAGAGGTCGTTAAACACCTGATATTCTAATATCTCAGTCAGGCAAAATCAACAACAAGAAATATATTCGTAGCTTTTAATTCTGAATGCTACCAACGAAAAAGTTGGCTTTGCGGCTGTGAAGTAAAAAATGAACTGTTTTGCTTCCCGTGTTAGCAGCACCCTCACTAATTTTAGCTACGAGCCACCACTGATTGGAGTTGAACTGTGGTCCCGCCCGCGTGGAAGCCGGAGATCAAGACCACGTGACCTGCCCTCTAGCGCCACACACGGCGGGCCAAGAGTTCAAGAGCACGTGGTGACGTCAGAGTAACATCATACTCTACATCTTTATGAAAACCCCAGGTACCAAGTTTTAATCCAATCGGTAAAATGATTTCTGCTCTAGCAAATATACAGACAGACAGACAGACAGCCAGCATCACGAAAACCACTCTCTGTATGCAGTAGGTCCTGAAACGTAGACCCCCATCACAATCTCGAGTTCGATTATTTTGATAATCATAATACCTTCTTCCTCCAAAGTGTCGCAAGAAAGTAAAAATATTTGTAAAATGGCTCACACTTGAAATTGACACCATTTGTGTAGAGGTCACAGAACAAACATTAGCAGCGCTGTAACTGGTAGATTTATGAACTGTGGGTGAAGTTCTTCAACCAACGTATCAACTATAGATAATGAACTTTATTTACACGATTATTAAATTATTTAATGTGAACTATCTTTTTACAGCGCTAAGAAATAAATTGACTGCCAACAATTCTAATATTTTCTGAAGCCATAATAACGAGCTAAGAAAATAGTTGTTTAAAGAATTCCTGAAAGGGTACGACCATTTTTATAGATATTAGTGTCAAGAACAAGTTTAATTTCAGGTTTTAAAATTATTATTATTATTATTATTATTATTTAATAAGTGTTCTTCTTTGAAAGTGATAGCAATTAAAAAGTTTGTTAACATATAGTTAATGAACTTTCCACTTTGAAGGGCTTTAATTAAAAAGTAAAATATTGGTGTAGTTAGAGACAGTTTTTTGAAAAAAAAAAAAGTTTCATTACGTAATAAGTTTTGTTACGTGGGTAAATGTGTTTATAAAAAATAGTTGTTAAATAATAATATATGTGGTAAAGTAGTAAATTAATTTATAAATTTGAACACAAAATACTTGTTTCGCTTGGATCGTATTGTTCTTAAAGATAAATCAGAAGTTGAGTGTAAATCAGAGCAATTTTTCTCGTTGGAAATTAAAGTTGTTTATCTTTTATTATCAGGACCTGATATTTTGGAGGCCCCGGGTTGTAATAAATTGGAGGCCCTAATATTAAACACGTATTATTTTATCACCAACGTTTCAATATTGTAATTTATACTTAAATACATAAAGAGAAAGTATTGTAACCGTGAAAGTTTTTGCCCTCAAGATTATAATGAATATTTACATTTCATGACCCCCCCGAACTCCAAAAATGGGGATTTTACAATTCTGTCTGCCACCATATCTACCTGTCCCGTCTGTCTTTCCCTGACCACAGATCTGAAAACATTTGATGGATTTTGTTTAAACTGTATATCTAGACCCGGTTGTTATGTGGTGGCTATACTTAGGGATGCTTTTTTTTTTATCTTATCCCTTAAATTAAGGGTAAATTATTGGTGAGTAATATTTTTGGAATACAATTTTTCGAAAATGGTTCTAACGATTATGTTTAAAATGGATATATATAGTGTTTGAACTTCCAAATATCACTGCCTACTTTGTTTTGGGGTGAAATTCGTTTAAGGGTAGTTTACTAATGTGTGATTTTTGAAAATTCGTGTGGTTTCGAAAATATCTCTAACGGCTTTGTTTAATATGTGTACATAAGAGTATTTGACATGACAAATAATACTGTAGTCTATATTTGTTTTTTGGAAACATTATTTTAAGGCTCGTTTATTAGTGACTGATTTTAAATATTTTAATAATGGCTCTAAAGATTTCGTTCCAAATGGGTATCCGATAAGTTTTGTACAATATTCATGTTTATTTTTCTAAAATATCATTTATTAGTAGTTTAATGATTACTGATTTTAAAAAATTATAAAATTATCAAATAGTTAAAGGTATTAAGTTCAAAATTGGTTTATAGGGTCTATTTTACATGACAAATAATATTTTATGTTTTGATCTATAAAAAATAGTAATTTAAGGGTAATTTTCATATGATACATTTTTAGAAAATTGGAAATTCTTATAAAATGGCCTCAAACCCCACAAAGACCCCTGCAAATACCTTTTTTAAGCTAATTGAAATATGATAGGGACCTTTTTTTAAACATTATCTAAAATGTATTAGAAAGTTCTAATTATGCTCTAACATATTGCAGCACAACTCAATTAAAGCTAAAATTGGTAAGTATTTCCCCTTTTCCCATGTTATATTCATTTGTAAAAACCAGTGTAAGCTCGTGGGTTGTTACCAAGGAAATAGAGACTAGACAGGACTGTACCTATGAATTGTACGGTGTACCCTACTTCAAAGTATCAAGCATGACCTTAAAAGGCCAATAAACAAAGATTCATTCGTTACATTATTGTGTGTGGGGTGATCTGGCGGTCTAGGGGTAAGGTGTCAAACTTCTGTGCTGGCGGCCGGGGCTCAATCCTTGGTCCCGGCACAGATTTATCAGATTACCAAACCCTTCCTTCACCTCTGACAAGACATTTTGTGAATGTGGGGAATGCCAGGCCTCCACCGTGGTTCGGATCCCACGTTAAACTGTAGGTCCTCCATTTCATCTCACAATCACGCTACCATTACACATTAGCGTAAGTGCGTATAACACGAGCGGGTAGTAAGACGCGGTGATGATGATGATAATAATAATAATAATAATAATAATGTGTGTGTGGTGGTCCGAATGTATAGTCAGGGAGAAGTGAATGTATACTAGTACAGTCCCATCAAGTCCTGGCATCACCCAAGACACGCTACAAGTAAAACCTCTTGTAAATAATTTCTCTCTCTATTCGTATAATATTTTAAAGTATTTATTTATACAACAAATATGAATACTCTACACTTTCTGGCAGTATTTTTTCCCTCTTTGGATGTTATTTTTCAAGAATTCAAGTGACTTTATGGTTTTTTTTACTACTTTTGAGAACTTTAGTACCTACTTCAAGTTCTATGAATCAAAGTCAAATGTTGGAATTAATGGTAGCTGGAATGCATATTTTATATTCACAGAATATGATTTTAAATTATATATAGGCTTGTTAGTTTTCTAAGAAACCCGAGAAGTAGCTTTATAGACCTAAATGATTGCCAATTAGGTGAGAAAACCAGAAATAAGGGTTGAGACGATGGGTGGAGGGGCGGGGGAGTAAATCTTCAAAATATTATATTTCTATAGGCCCTATTATATTCTGTTACAATAAAATGTAGAAACATTTTAAAGAATTTTAACTTCAAGAGAAAAAAAAAGAGCTAGGGATATCGAAACTAACGAGGAAAATATTAAAATCCAAACAAACCGTTATCTCTCTAGAATCTAGGCTCTAGAGAATAATTTTGTTCACTACCATATCAGGTTAAACGCTCATGTACTAATTACTCTAATGGCTTTAGTGATGAGGAAGGTTATATTTATAGGAAGTGTACCCACATTTGCGTGGAAAACAATTTTTGAAAAACCACCCTGATTACATCCGATCGAGATTCGAACTTTGATCTCCCCATCATAGGCAGTCTAGTTCACTGCGAGAGTAGCTCACTATACCACGTGGCCACCGAAGTGGGTTTTAATTTAGTTAATGTAAGTAAACTTTACTAACAAATAATATAATTTTTTTATGACTTTGGGTAAAGGTAGAACATTTATAAATCAATAGTGGAGTATCAGCTTGCTAAGCCAAAGGTCTTGTGTTCGATTCATAAAGCAAGGTGTGATTTTTCAAGATGCATTAAAAGTATTATGTAACCTAACAAGATAGCATTTAACTATTTATATTGAAGCTATGGAACTAGACTGTGAAATTGATTTAAAAAAAATTAAAGATGAAAGATAAATAAAATTTAATATAGAACCTAAAAAAAATGCACTCTTTCTCTCGTCATTCTAGAACATGCCTCACTTTCGGTCGATATGAAAAGATGAAACTTATTAGAGCATAATAATATTGTTCTTCGAAGCGTCAGTTCAAGTATGATTGGGATGCATTATTTATGAGAGAAGGGATGGGGGGAATGGCACGAGGGGGTGGGGGGTAGAGTGACATATCACCTTGAGACACTGATTGGAGTCTAGGTGATCGATGCTATATTTTTGGGAAGGCTTTCAAGAAGTTGCTCAGAGAGAATGGAAAAATCAACTGTTACGTACTTATGGCATTTAGACTTGGTGAGCATTAAGGTGTTATGAAAAGGGTCGCGATAAATTATTATTATTAGCACCACGTCTTACTACCCGTTCAGGTTATACGCACTTACGCTAATGTGTAATGGTAGGGTGATTGTGAGATGAAATGGAGGACCTACAGTTTAACGTGGAATCCGAACCACGGTGGAGGCCTGGCAATCCCCACATTCACAAGATGTCTTGTCAGAGGTGAAGGAAGGGTTTGGTAATCAGATAAATCTATGCCGGGACCGAGGATTGAACCCCGGCCGCCAGCATAGAAGTCTGACACCTTACTCCTAGACCACCAGGCCTCCATAAATTATTTAAAAATGACAGTCTTACATTATGCTATTCCCATTAGAAGGTGCACAGCATATTCGCTTCGACTGTCCAGGACTAATGGAACGTTCGGGTTTCAAGCCTGGAGCTTTTTCAAGTTTTCCTCTTTTCATATTGACTGCGCATGCGCGTCAAACATTTCCATACAATTCCGGGAAATTGCCTGTTTAACAACCGATAAATTGGCGGGTAGTTCGAGAGGTATCTTCAGATAAAATACACACTTTGGACGCGTTTTTTTAAGAGTTCAGTTATAAAACACGCCTGTATTTTTCGTGGTTCTGTATGAACTTCAGTTTATTTCACTGTCTTTATTTATGGTGAAAAGTTATATCTTTGTAAATTTTATTTGGAATGTACTGTTTTATGTACTCGTGATCCCTTGGAAAGAGAAAGTATTGTGATTGTGAAAAAAAATTGAACTCGATATTTTGAAATATATGTCAATGTATGTTTCATGACCCCACGCCCTTCCCCCTTGAACCTAAAGAAGAGTTTTTATTTTTTTTATTTAACCCTTTGTCTTACTACCCGCTATGGTTGGTCATACGCCTAAGTACTAATTACGCTGATGAATTAAGAATGGGGAAGATTGAATTTAGAGGAAGTGAACCAGCATTTGCGTGAAGGGAGAGTGGAAAACCCATTTAGGACCCACCCGCCCCAGTTCACCCGAGCTAGATTCGAACCTCGATATCCCCGCCCTAAGCAATCTAGCTCAACACGAAACTAGCACGTTAGCTAACTACGTCACTGAGGTGGATAAAAAAATGTTATTTTTATTTGCAATGACATCTGTTTGTTACTGAGACAAAATTAAATCATTTTACGGGTCAGGCTAAAATTGGGTTTTCATAAGGCTCCCCAGATTTTTTATTTATTTTAATTGCTCTCTTGGGATTATCGATACGACCCTCAAATTAAGGGTAGATTACTTAGGGGTGAGAAAAAGAAAAAAAATCGCAAAATTGGTTCTTACGATTTTTATTTTTAAATGAAATTCCTATCTGGGCACTGTAATCATTATAAACAAAATTGCGCTTTTCATTTTCCCATGGAAATGGCTTTGAGGATACTTTACATGAGCGGAAATTTCCAACTTTGATCATATCCCCGCAAACATTAAGGATATTAAATAACTTATTGTTAAGTCGTAGGAATCTTGAAAATAAACAATTTTTCAATTAAAATAACCTTTTAGAAAAAATCTATGTTTTTCTTGTTGAAAGCAAATATATTATATTTAACTAGAGCTTTGGGAAATCGGGAGTTGAAAATCAACAGAAAAAATAATGTGCTTTTTTTTTAACAGTGTATATTATTTTATGTATGCTCCTATGTGAAAAAGGGATTTTATATTCACTCCATTATGTTTCTACAACAATATTATTTTATTTCTACTACCTTACAAGCTATAATCATAATTTAACCCGCTTCGGTGGACGCATGGTCTGAGGTGCTACTTTCGCAATACACTAGACTGCCTATGAAGGAGGTCAAGGTTCGAATCTCTACTACTAAGGGTGGTTTCTCCACTCTCACTCCAATCAAATGAGGGTAATCTTTCTCTAACTATAACCTCCCTCATCCCAAAATCCATTAGCGTAATTAGTGCATTAGTGTATAACATGAACGCGTAGTAAGAAGCGGCGTTAAAATAGTATAATTTTTATAAAGGCACGAAAAAAAGTCCAAGTACCATTTATTGCTAATAAAGTACAAATTATTTTTTAGTAAATATTATGTTCCCAAAACTAGGCTTGATTAAAGCTTTCACAAGAAAATTATAAAAAAAACATTTATGTCAGTCTATACAAAAATACAGTAGGCGTAAAGACCCTTTTTACACGTTTCCCATGTATGAGTCTAAAAATCAGACACGCACATACGTGAGGAAACATTTGACAGTTCTGGTGGAGAGACACCTTCTATTTATCCCCCTTCCCTCCTTTACATCTATTTTTGAAATCAGGTGACCTGGTGGTCAAGGGGTAAGGTGTCGAACTTCTGTACTAAGGCTCCGGGGTTCAATCCTCGGTCTCGGCACAGATTTATCTGATTACCAAACCCTTCCTTCACCTCTGACAAGACATCTTGTGAATGTGTGGAATGCCAGGCCTCCACCGTGGTTCGGATCCCACGTTAAACTGTAGGTCCTCCATTTCATCTCACAATCACCCTACCATTACACATTAGCGTAAGTGCGTATAGCCCGAACGGGTAGTAAGAGGTGGTGCTAATAATAATAATAATAATAATAATAATAATAATAATAATAGTGAAATAGTTTTTATTGTGTCAAGATTTGCGTCAAGCAAGGGTGAAAAGATCCGGTCAACGCTCATGACAAGCCTAGACAACGCCTGCGTAAATTTTGCGTAGACTACACCTTCAAACATATAAGCTGTGCAAGTTGTCTATCTGTTAGGCTTCTTCACTGTCGGGTTTAAAGATACGTTTTAAATTATTATTGACCGCCTCTGTGGTCTAGTGGTCAGACCTCCTGGCTATAGATCCAGAGTTCTCGGGTTTGATTCTCAGCGCTTCCAGATTATCTGTGAAGAAGTGGAATTGGAACAGGGTCAACTCAGTCTCGTGATGACAATTACGGAGCTACTTGAATGAAATAAGTAGCAGTTCCGGTTTAAAAAACTGAGATTGATGACTGAAAGGTTCATTGTGCTGATCAAATGACACCCTCTATATGCAGAAGTTGACACTATCTTCAACAAAAAAAACGGTAGTCGCTTGGTTGGTATGGCTCGATTTTGGGCTGAAGCAATTATTATCATTATTATTAGCCTCACGTCTTACTACCTGTTCGGGTTATACGCACTTACGCTAATGTGTAATGGTAGGGTTTATTGTGAGATGAAATGGAGGACCTACAGTTTAACGTGGGATCCGAACCACGGTGGAGGCCTGGAATTCCACACATTCACAAGTTGTTATCAATACACGTCTTGTCAAAGGTAGAGGAAGGGTTTGGTAATCAGATAAATCTGTGCCGGGACCGAGGATTGAACAACGGACCCCCAGCACAGAGGTCCGACCGCCAGCTCACCCGGCTAATGCAATGTATATTATTATTAAGTTATTATGTATTTAGACACATATTGACACGTTTTAAAATAAATAAATTAGTATGAAAAGGGTATTGTGAACGTTTTAAATCACCCTTACCGCCACCAAAAAACAAAATACAGTATTTTTAAACTATTGTGATCTAAGATTTTTTATCTGTGACTCTGAGTCAAGATGCGGGGGTTGATTGAATACAACTCTGACAGTTTATATTAGGGGTAGTTATTTTAGTAACTAGTTTCTACATCTTCACCCCAATCGAACGTTGGTTCATATAAAATGAAGTACTATCTCCTTTCCATAAATGTAATCCTTGATAGGTATATTGAATAAAATTATTGTAAAAGAAACTATACTTTTTATCAACAACTGACAGTTAAACAAATTTTGGGTTTCTGCTTCAAGTAATTTTCTACCCGCCTCGGTGGCGTAGTTGGCTAACGCGCTTGTCGTGTAGAGCTCGACTGCTGAGGATGGGAAGATCGAGGTTCGATTCTCGGTCGGGTGAACTGGGAGGGGTTTCCTAAATGGTGTTACACTCTTCCTCCACGCAAATGCGGGTTCACTTCCTCTAATTTCAACCTTCCCAATTCCTAATCCATTAGCGTAATTAGTACTTAAAGCGTATAACCCGAACGGGTAGTAAGATGCGGTGCTAAATAACAATAATAATAAAAAGTATTTATGATTCTGGTTATCCCCATATTTATACTGATGGGTTAATAGAGGAGTAAGGTAGAGGTTAGACTAAATGTACCATCATTTAAGGGGAGGGCAAGCAGGAAATAATTTAAGGAAAATAAACCTACATATCACCGGTCTGAATTCGAATCCTGACCTCTCTGTCACATACAAACAAGATCAGATGAGGATGACACCTTAACCCACTCTAACACTGATTCGAGGGATATTTTAATAATAAATTATAAACCAATGAGTAGTACTTAGGCAAAAAATGGTCTAAGCTCAAGTTTATTCCCATCCCTTTTAGTGACTGAACGGTCTAAGGTGTCACTCACGTGTTAGACTGGCCTATTGATTATTGGGGGATTGGGGGTTCGACTCCCGGTCTTTTATACTGAGGGTAGTTTTCCAAAATTGCTTTTCACTCTCTTTTCACGCAAATGCAGGTAGATTACCTCTAAAACTCTTCCTTTCTCATCCGTACTCCATTAGAATAATTATCATATATGCGTATAGCCTGAACAAATAGTAAAACCTGTCGATAAAAAAAAGTGTAGTAAGAAGTGGTGATTAAAAAACGTTACAAAGATTGTATGTAGTTAATTCTAGCGACAGTTCAGGCATTTTGTGAATTTTTGTGCAAATCTTCAATCCGAGAAATGTATTTATAAACCTCTAACACTTTTTTTTTACAAGACATCGAGAACGATGTCATAATAAGTATCCAAACATTCTCTGACAAATATAAATTATATATAAATTGTGGCATTAATAATGAATGTATGTAAAAGCTTCATAAATGATAATCTTCGAAGTAAATAGCTTTCATTTTAAAAACGCAAAATTTAATGTAGAAAATGATTTGTTTGGAAATAATAATCACATACTCAAGGATAGAGTGTCCACGTTATTTAGTCGAAAGTAAAATATTCAACTTTTAAACATATATAGATGATAGTTTCATGATCGAAAATTTACGTGCTGAATTTATCTTTAATGAGTAAAAAAAATCTAAAAAAATCTAAAAAAAAATGCGGTGCGGGGAAAAAATATTCTCAACTGTCATATTGAGCCCCACTTCATCAACCACCCAGATTACGATAATCGTTATTATGGCAGCTAAACGGAAGGGAGGGGGAGTATAAGCTTCAAGTCCATTAGGCTGCCTTCTGCTAATAAAAATACGGACCCTAGTCTCAAATCAAACAAAGGGGGGTCGGGTTCTATTAATTAATTAGTGGCCGTTTCAATTTTATACCACGTCCAAACTTTCATGGCACTTGCATGTCTTTGAGAAAAGCTGTGATTCCATCAGCGGTGGATATCAACTCGGGCAGGTCCATTTTGTTTTTTATGCTATGGGTTAAATTTTGTGCTATGCTCGTTCCATGTTGTAACCAAACTAGTTTCTTTGTGATAGGCTATAGAACCTAGTAGTTTGCCCCCCC